>CAOGCB010467279.1:0-12918 GCA_948266635.1 Cnidoscolus chayamansa | reverse complement strand
TCGCGACCGCGACAAAGCCAAGGCGCAGTAACTTTGGGAAGGAAGTCGCGACCGCGACATTGAGGCTCGCGACCGCGACAATGGCCAGGATTAGGCAGTGACTTCGGGGAGGAAGTCGCGACCGCGACATGGCGACTCGCGATCGTGACTTGCTTCTGCCAAAGAATGAATTTGAGAAAAGATAAGACTTAGGATATGTTTTAGGAACTTTAATGTTAGATTTGATTCATAGTATTTACTTAACACCTTTGAATGAAAATACTATGAATGTTAATGAGAAATGTAAAATGAAATAGGTGATCGGGACGAAACTAATTCTGAAGCTCGGGATCAAGTTGTTACAGGAAAAGCGATACCAGGTAAGTTATGAGATTATTGTGTAACAGGTACACAATGACAATGGAAGTAATCATCATTATTTATTATGTTGAGATTTCTTAAATGCTGTGATTTGAGAAATTGGTGAATATAGTAAGCTAGGATTATTGTGTAACGATGTGCACAATACCACTTTGTAGTTCATGAAATCATCATGCTACATTATGCATGATGATATGATATGAAATGTGTGTATGTTTGCAATATGTTGATTGTGGTTTTGGTAATGTTAAATGTGAAAATGAATAATGTTGAAAAACGGTATGTGAATGATGAGTTGTGGGAATGATGATGGATGAATGATTATTGTTATAGAAATGTGATTGTGACTATGACAGCTTGTGAGCTGTGGAAGGAGTGAATATGAATGCTCTATAGTGTCAGTAGGAGCCTTGTGGTAAGGCTATGTCGCGACATAGATATGTTACTATGAATTGGGTTGTGTGTGACCCCTATTTGCCGAGAGTGTAAGACAAATTAATGATAATGATGCCGAGAGTGTAAGGCATCCAATGATGCTATTGTGCCGAGAGTGTAAGGCACCTACTTGTGTTAACTAACAGTCCTTACCCTTGAGTCCTGATACTTATAGAGCGGGGGCGGGGGGGGGGGGGGATGATTTTAAAGGTGAATTGAAAACATAATCATGACTGTGTGCTTCTAAATGACATTATAACTTTGTGTGGAATGTTTTGTGCGTGTGTGCACAAGTGATTGCGGACATGGTGAATTATGCTCCGTTACAGCATGACTGAGGTAAGTACAGGTAAGACTTGTATGTGTGCTAAAGGCTTTTTAAATGTTTCTCAATAATGTTATATTTAGGCTTTGGCTATGTGTGGTAACCACTGAGCATTCTAATACTCAGCGGGATGAGCGTGGCTTTCCCGCAGGTCTTGAAGAAGGATAATTGGAAGACAATCTCCACAACTGTCGCAAGTTCATCGTCGTCAATCGGGGCAGCTTGAAGAATTATTTTGTTATGAATTATTTTGTGGCATGTACTAGGAAGTTCTAGGTTGTCAATATTTTCTTATTTTGATCATTGGGCCATATTGTGTGCCCCTTCTCTCCGATTGAGATGGAAGTATTTCAATCAGCTTGTGGCTGAATTATGAAATTGTTTTGTTATGAACTTAATATTAATGAAAGTGTATTCTCTTAAAGTGTTGATTTTATTGGATTAAAGAAAAGTTTTAAATTAGTTGAAATTTCTATATATATATATATATATATATGTGCGGTTTCGGTTAATTTAACAGGTGATTTGAGACCGTCAAAGTGGCTAACCGAACCGGGAAACGGGTTAACCGGTGGTTAACTCGGGAACCGGCAAGGGGCGTCACAATTGTTTTGAATTTCTCTTCTGATGCATTGTCTGCCTTCAATGCTATGCCTTTCTTGATCTTTTCCTTCTTTGGGCAGTCTTTTTTAAACATCATCTCATGAGTTATTAATGATCCAATAAGCTCATCATATGTGAACCTTGAGAAGTCGTTGGTATCAAATTTCACAGTGGACTTGGCTTCCCAAGATTTTGGTAAAGATCTCAATAGCTTTTTCACAAGCTCTTCTTCTTCAAATCTTTTTCCTAGGGCTTTTAAAACATTTACCAAATCAGTAAATCTTGTGCTCATATCTGCCACAACTTCTTCTGGTTTCATCTCAAACAATTCATGATCTCTTCGCAATATGTTGGCCTTTGATTCTTTAACTTGACTTGTGCCTTCATGAGTGACCTCCAGCTTGTCCCATATTTCTTTAGCTATTTCACATCCAGAGACTCTATTATACTCTTTTAAATCTAAAGCACAGTGTAAGATATTAATAGCTTTGGCATTTGTTGAAATTCTTCTCCAATCACTGTCAGTATATTCATCTTCTAATTTAATGACAATGTCTTTTCCTTCTTCTGTTTTCATTAGAACAAAAGGGCCATTTTGTATTCTTCAAGCTCCAATGTCTACAGATTGAATAAAGTTTCTCATTCTAGTTTTCCAGAATGAATAGCTTGAACCATTAAATAATGGAGGCCTAGTAATAGAATGTCCTTCTGCTAGAAGGGTAGGAACTCCTGCCTGGTTTGATGTACTAGCCATTTCTAGGATCTTCCTAAGGTTGTTAGACCTTGAGCAATAGGATTAGGCTTTGATACTAATTTGTTGTACCAAGGTTGAGTGACCAAGAGGAGGTGAATTGGTTACTTTTTGAGTTTTCTTGAATTTCTAAGTTATTAATCTAAACTTATGTCTGAATTATGACTAAGTACTTTCAATAATAGTTATATCATGGCTTTAGTGAAATATTTTAATCAATTATGATAACTAGAAAACAAATTTAGCTTAGCTAATTTTTTACTATAGAGAGGTTATTGTTCATGCTACTGTTTACAGAGAACTAAGGATATAAGAAGATAAATCTAGCTTAGCTAATTTTTAGACTATTGAAGGAACACTGTTCACACTACTGTTTTTAGCAGATTTAGCTAAGTTCTCAGGTTTGCTAATTTCAGTTCAGCAACTTTTAGATTTTAATGGCACCCTTTCAAGTTTCAACAATACTCAAACAATCAATGTAAATAAATGTAGTAATCAATAAATCAATGAAGAGTAAGGTTGAGAAAATTCAAACATAAGTTTTATAGTGGTTCGGCTAAACCAGCCTACATCCACTATTCTCAAGCTTCTTCTTGAGAGTTTCGCTATCTATCTCTTTTTCCAGGTAAGAGATGAAACATTTATAGTTCTTCCAAGCTTTACAGGTACTTAGAACACCTCTTCCAAGCTTCACAGGTGCTTAGAAACCTCTTTACAAGTTTGAATCCCCGTTAAACTTCTTTTAGCTTTCAAGGTGCTAACTACCTCTTCCAAGTGATGTACTCTCACTTGAATACAATAAATGTTAAACTCAGAATTCTCAGAAGTAAATTCTGTCTTTCAACAATTACAACAGATTGCTATTAAGAAGAGAGATGATATGCCAATGAAACTCATAATGAATGCTTAAAAATCAACGAAAAATCTGCTCAAAAAATTACTCAATAATATCGTTCATTCATTAATCAACACTTGAAGTAAATACAACTATTTATAGGTGAAAAACTTCTTTGAAAATTTCTAGGCAAAAAAGCCACCAACAGCTAGTTTTCTAGCCGTTGGAATCCTGTGCAGACTGTGCAGTGTGTACTTCTGTCAGGATTCAGTCCATGCTTTTTTAAAATTAGCTTAGCTAAAATTTTTTGCTCTGAAAGTAGTCTGGATAATTTTAAGAGTAGTAGGCTAATTTCAAAAATTGGTTGGCTAATTTGATTTCCAACAGTTTTAACAGAAAAGTGCAGTTGCAAAATTAGTTAGGCTAATTTTATTTTTCATATGAGTATTAAAAATTACTTTCTCCAGAATTAGTTAGCTCATTTTAACTCTAGAGTTAAAATTAGGTATCTAATTCTAGCTCATTTCAAGTTGATTTTTCTTTGTCTTAAAGTACATTTTGAGCATAAGAAAAAACATTTTAATGTATGAGAAATCATTGGCATAGTCTCAATCCTCTTACATGTTTTGGCCTAATTCTCATGTCTTCATAGATCTTCAAGATGTTCCTTATTTCCATGCTCTTTTCTGTTTCTTCATCCTCTTGATTTGCTTTCTGCACTTGATACGAAATTCTAAAAGTCTTGTTAGCACAATTCATTAAGTTTTATTATCATCAAAATATGTTTTCTCCTTATGGGATCAACACAACATTTTGAATTTAATAAGATCTAATGTGGAAATTTGTTGAAGCACGTGATACTTTACTTCAAATTTCAAATTTTTTATGAGTTCCAAGAATCTAGCTTATGTGTTTTGTTTGAATTTAAATCCTAATATCTAGTTGTAAATGTAGATATGTCTTATAAGTGAGGTGCTCTATTCTTCTCTCAGTTGATTGAGTAAAAACCATGTGACGTTTTGCTCTATAAACAAGCTTGTGCTGCTGAAATCATGTATGGAAGGAAAAGCTTAAAAACCACATTTGTTGCAGTAGAGTTCTCTTTTTTTCTTAGTGTTTCTTTTTTCTCCAACTCAAATACAACATGAATTCTTGAGAGATATGAACTAGAAAATGTCTCAAGGGATAGGGAGAAGAGAGAGTTGTGATGTTCCTAAGGTTTAATGTTATTACTATTTACGTACTGTATTTTACCAATTTGAAGCTTAATATTCATAAATGGTAACAATGACTACCGTAGAAAATTTAAAGGCTATTCTGAAGGTGATCTTCTTCCATGTTGTTTGATTATGGAGATGGAGAGAGCTTGAATTTAACTCTCTTTAAAAATGAAGCACAAGCTATATTTAAAGTAAAAGCAAATAAAATAAAGTCTTTTCTCATTTCTTTTCTTATTTTCCTATCTCTCCCAAATTCCTTTCTCTCTGCACTATATCTATATATTTTTTTTCATTAGTAGATAATTCAAGATTTAATAAGCATTAGAAACTCTAACATTAACATACAACAAAAAATGGAACATTACATTAAAAAATATAAAAAAATAAATATTTTAGTTAGCATATATAATTAAATGGCATTCGAAAATACAATGAATAACTATAACATGCTTCCATTGAATGCCATATGTAAACTTTCAATGAAATTGTTTACTTATGGTCTAACAGCTTAATATACTATATAAACTCTAATCTAAATGACTAAGGTAATAAAAAAGATCAAGCAAAGCATCAAAGCTTTTGGAAGATGTCGCGAATGAGCCATCTCGCCATGGAGAAATAGGCCTTTTGTGTGGAATGAACTCCATCCCAGCTCATATTTTCTTGAGGTTTAGGACAAATTGTTACATTAGGAGCTCCACAAAATCTTTCATGACTGAAGTTATAATCACCTCCACTCCCACAACAAGCCTTTTGTAATGATTTGGAATCAAATCCTCTTTAAATGAAATAATTAAACAATGTTAGTTTCAATTATATCCAATTCATATAGATCTTATAATATGCAGAATTTAAAAAATACCGAGCAATGCAGCATTTTGCAGAATCCATTTATGAGCATTGTAGTAATCTCCATATATTATAGCCACATATGGATGCTCTCGTTGCAATTATTTAATTGATTGTTGGAGTATTTCATTGTGATACACTGAAAAGTTGTTCAGTCCTTTGAGGCAATGGAATTTGTCGTATGCATTAGAATCATTGGTGCCAAATCCTGTAAGATATATAGGCATGCAACCGATAGGAAAATTCCTAGGGACAATAACTCTAGTAGCACCAAATCCAATGAATCTCTGCAAAAACAATATAAAGGAAATTAAGTAAATAATCCATAAATAAATAAGTAGTTTTTCTTTTTTCAAGAAAATCAACTAACCTTTACAGCATCTTTGATGGCTTTGACAGCATTGGGTACCATGGACTTCATTGCCTTGAAATAGTGCATAGTTATAATAATTGCCTCCAATCTCCCCAACCATGAAGAGAGATTTTTTTATGTTTCTCAGCACATTCTATCAAATTATAACAAGGATGAAGCTTTAATAAGAAGAACAATTATGGTATGTGAAATTTACAAGATTATAAAAAGCTAAAGTAATATATAATGACCTCTGGAATTGTGGCAAGTTACATTGAAATGGCTAGCCATCCAGTTGAGTTGTAGGGAAAGAGAACTATTGGTAACAAGGACAATGACTCCATTTTCTGTAAGAAATTCCACAGGCAAAGCAGTAGAGCCAACAATTACAAAATTCACCCTGTGTGTCCTGGTGGAACCTGGATTCAGATATGCATCGACAAGTGGAAGACCAGCTGATTTTATTGTATGTACAAATATAATTTAAAAATCCCACTTACGCACAACAAGGAATGTTAAATAATACTTGTAACTTCTTACCAATGAAGTCAATCATGAGCAAGCCATTAGGGCATCTTCACGTTTTGTTGACCCCATAAGGAGAGAATCTAGTTTTGATGATAGTTAAACATAATGTGATTGAGCTAACAAACACTCAAGCATTTTAGATCACAAGGCAAGACTCATTAAAAGAAGAAGAAAGAGCACATCAAGAAGAGCAAGGAAAGACAAAGTGAAGTTGAAGATTTTCAGTCTTCTATCATAGGCAAAACGTAAGAGAATTGAGCTATAGAAATGCCAATAAGACATCACATGCATAAAACTATGTTCAAAGTATGTTTTTAGAACTAAGAAAATCGATTTCAAAAGCTGCTAAAATTAGATACTTAATTTTAGCTCAAGAGTTAAAATTAGCTAACTAATATTAGAATTAACATTTTTCCTTTTTTACAGACAAATGAAATTAGTAAACTACTTTTCAAATTAGCAAGTTGCTTTTAAAATTAGAAAACTACTTTTTACCCAAAACATAATTTTTATCAAGCTAATTTTAGACTGCACAAACTCCAATGCTGCAATGGCTAGAAAACTATTAGTTGGTCATCTTTTTTAGCTAAGAGTTTCAGGCCTCAACTTCACCTATATAAGCAAGTATTTACTTCCCTCAACAACTAATGAAAGTAAGAAATTCTTGAGCAATTTAAGAGCATTGATTTGACAAAGCTTTCATTGTTTTCTACTTGAGCTTCATTGGAAAATCTTCTCTCTCTTTTTTATAGTTTGTTTAGTTGTAATTTGTTGTAAGAGAGTGATTCTTTCTAAATTTCCAATTCAACTTGAGGTTAGTATAAGTGAGGATACATCACTTGGAAGAGGTTTTAAGCACCTTGAAAGCTTAAGGAAGTTTGAGGGTGTATCAAACTTGTAAAGGTTCATTAAGCACCTGGAAAGCTTGGAGAGTGTAACTGATTTGTCTCTTACTTGGTGAAAGAGATCAATAGTGGATTGGAAGTCTCAAGAGGAAGCTTTAGAATAGTGGATGTAGGCTACATAGCCGAACCACTATAAATTGAAGTGTTTGAATTCTCCCTTCCCTTTATCTTTGATTGTCATTTTATTCGTATTTCCTTGATTTGTTGAGAATTATTGCTGTTTAGACTACTATCCTTAAACATTCATTGAGTTACATGTTGAAATTAACCAAAAAGAATACCTAGCTAATTTCAGCATGAACAGTAACTTTTTTGCAAGGCAAAATTTTAGCTAGCTAATTTCACATTCTACAATCTTAAGATAATCAACTTCTCACGCCTAGATCTGATTACATAGTACACTAGAAGTATTCAGCCATAATTTTTCATAAAAGTTTAGAGTAAGAACTTGAAAATTTGATTAAAGTTGAAAAGAGTAACCAATTCACCTTCTCTTGGCCACTCATATTTGGGACAACAAATTGGTATCAGAGCCAAACTTTCTTGCTTAGGGTTCAAACACCTTAGAGTGATCCTAAAATGGCTAGTACTTCAAACAATGCAAGAGTTGCTACACCCTTACCTGAAGGTCATTAATCACTAAGCCACCTTTATTCAATCGATCAAACTACTCCTTATGGAAAACAAAAATGAGAAATTTCATTCAATTTGTAGATATTAATGAGTAGAGAATAATTCAAAATGGACCCCTCATTCCTATGAAAACTGAAACAGGAAAATCACCTGTTCCTAAAATAGAAGCTGAATTTGATGAAAATGACTAGAAAAAAAATTTTCAGTTAATGCTAAAGCTATAAACATCTTACACTATACTCTAGACCTATATGAATATAACAGAGTTTCTAGTTGTGAAACAGTAAAAGAAATATAAGACAAACTTGAGATCACACATAAAGGAACAAATCAAGTTAAGGAGTCCAAAGCAAATATGATGTTAAGAGATTATGAACTATTTGAGATTAAGCCAGGAGAAACCATTGTTGACATGAGCAGTAGATTCACTAATTTGGTTAATCTTTTGAAGGCACTGGGAAAAATATTTGAGGAGGAAGAGCTTGTGAAAAAGATTTTAAGGTCATTACCAAAATCTTGGGAAGCCAAAACTAATGTCATATTTGATATTGATGACTTTTCAAAATTCACCTATGATGAGCTTATTGGATCACTGATAGATCATGAGATGATGTTAAAAAATGACACCACAGAAAAAGAAAAGACAAAGAAAAGCATAGCCCTGTAGATAGATGATGCAACAGAAGATAAAAGCAAATCAGTTGCTTTAAAAAGTTGCACAGTCTGATTCTTCAAATTATTCAAATGATGATGAGGAAATGGCCATGTTAGCTAGAAGATTCAGAAGAGCATTCATAAAAGGAGGTAAGAGATAGAAGAAGTTTGTAAAGAAGTATACTCCAAAAGATGATGCAACTTGCCCTGTTCCGAAAGAACTAAAAGAATCATTCTGCTATGAATGCAATAGGCCAAGACACATCATACCTAACTTTCCAAGATTAAAGAAAAGAAGAAGCAAAGAAGATAAAGGAAAAAGGACCATGGCTGCAGTGTAGATTGCCTTAGACACAAGCTCCACAGAAGATGAAAAGGGTAACACTGAAATATGTGGAATGGCAATTGAAGAAGAACTTCCTGAATCATCAATCAGAAATGAAGATGAGGTAATTAAATCTAACCCTCATAATGTAGAAGAGTTAGAACTTGCTTTTGCTAAAGTTTATGATGATTATAAAATTACAAGAAGAGATGCAATTTTCTGAAACTGGAAAATGGTGCAATGAAACTTGAACTTAGTTCCCTAACAACTATTCATAAAGAAAACAATTTTTATAGAGCTCAACATAGTTTATTTAATGAAATAAAAAATAGCTTAAGCAAGTCTAACAAAAAATGTGAACTACTTATGGAAAAGAATCAAGGTCTTGAAAATCAAGTAAAACCTTGACTGCAGATCTGACTAAATTCATAAAAGGAAAACAAAATTTAGATTTGCTTCTAGATTCATAAAAACACTCCGGCGAAAGATCAGGAATTGAATTAAGAAGTCTGTCAAACCATAAGAAATACATAAATTTCTTTGTTAAAGCAACCTCATCTTATCTACCTACTATCATATGTTTTTACTGTAACAAAGTTGGTCATATGATTCACTCATGTCCTATTAGAAAGGGATCCTCAAAGGTGAAGAAGATCTGGGTACCTAAAAGATCCATGTCTAATAGCACTAACTTTCAAGGATCCAAAAAGGCTTGGGTACCTAAATCTGATTAACTGTTTACAAGTATGCCTAAGGAATAAAGAAGACTCCAACAGATGGTGCATTGACAATGGATGTTCTAGACACATGACAAGAAAAAAAAGACCACTTCTCTAAGCTCATTCTAAATTTGGTGACAAAGGAAGAGCCCAAATAACAGGAAATGGGACAATTAAACATCAACCTTGTATTTCAAGGATTGAAATTCAACCTTCTAAGTGTAAGTCAATTGTGTGACAAGGGATTCAAGGTAACCTTCTTCATTACACACTGTGAAATCATTGATTTAAATGATCATACATTATTCATTACTCTTAGATATGATAATGTTTACATGCTAGATCTAGATTGCTTTCAAAGTAGTCAAAAGTGTCTTGTAACTCTGAATGAAAATAGTTGGTTATGGCATAGAAAGCTTGGACATGAAAGCATGCACTTGATTTCCAAAATTTCGAAGAAAAATCTAGTTAGAGGACTGCCAAGACTAAATTTTAAAAAAGATCATCCCTGCAAATCATGTTCTCTAGGAAAAAAAAGAATTAGCTTTAAATAAAAGAATGTTGTCACAACTTCAAGAATTCTAGAACTGTTACACCTTGACCTGTTTAGACCAATCACACCAATGAGCTTAGGAGGCACAACCTATGCCTTTGTGATTGTGGATGATTACTCAAGATATATTTAGGTCTTCTTCCTCACTCACAAGATGAAACATTTGTACATTTATAAAATTTTGTAAAAAAGTCCAAAATGAAAAGGAATTCAATATCACTTCACTAATAAGTGATCATGGAAGGGAGTTTAAAAATAATTTATTTGATGAATTATATTCTAAACAAGGAATCTTTCATTCATTTTCTGCCCCTAGGACCCCTCAACAAAATGGAGTTGTTGATAGGAAAAACATAATATTGCAGGAAATTGCTAGAACCATGTTAAATGAAAATAACCTTCCTAAATACTTTTGGACAGAAGCTGTGAATATAGCTTGTTACATGTAAACAAAGTCACTATTAGAGCAATCTTAAAGAAAACTCCTTTTGAACTTTGGAAAGGGAAGAGACCAAACGTATCTCACTTTCAAGTGTTTGGTTGTAAATGCTACATTCTAAATAACAAAGATAACTTGAAAAAATTTGATTCTAAAGTTTTAGAAGGAATTTTCTTGGATATTCCACCAACAGTAGAGCCTATAGAGTGTTTAATAGAAAAAGCCTAACTGTTAAAGAATCAATGAATGATGTTTTTTATGAGATAAATCTAACATTAGAAAGAAACAATTTAGCTGAAAATGAAATTGAAGAAATCTATAGCAAGCTAAATCTTAACAAGGACAAAGACAATAAACTAAGCTCTAAAATTCAAGATGAAGTAGCAAGTGAAGAGATGAATGCAGACAATCAATCACAAATAGAAAACATAACAGAATAAGAGCCTAACTTAAAAGACCTACAACTTGATGAACCACATCATGATGGCCTTCCTCAAGAATGGAGATTTCATAGAGATCACCTTAGACAAGACATTCTTGGTGGATCTTCTCAAAAAGTAATGACCAGAAGTCAACTTCAAAAATATCATGGTAATGTTGCTTTTGTTTCACTCTTAGAACAAAAAACTTATGAAGAAGCTCAACATGATGAATCTTGGATTCTTGCTATGCAAGAGGAACTTAACCAATTTGAGAGCAACAAAGTTTGGATGTTAGTCCCTAAACCCAGAAATTGCTCTATCATTGGAACTAAATGGGTCTTTAGAAATAAAATGGATTAACTTGGAAATGTAACTAAAAATAAGGTTAGATTAGTTGCACAAGGTTAGAATCAAGAAGAGGGAACAAACTTTGATGAAACTTTTGCACTAGTTGCTAGGCTTGAAGTAATTAGAATGCTTTGTACATATGTATGTCATAAAAACTTTCTATTATACCAAATGGACATCAAAAGTGCCTTTTTGAATGGATATATAAAGGAGGAAGTCTATGTGGCTCAACCTCCTAGTTTTGAGGATTATGTGCATCCTAACTATGTATTTAGACTTGACAAAGCTCTTTATGGTTTGAAATGAGCTCATAGAGCTTGGTATGAGAGACTCAACAGATTTCTATTAGAAAATGGATTTAGAAGAAGGAAGGTAGATACCACCTTATTCATAAAAACTCATAAAAATGATATGTTAATTATACAAGTCTATGTTGATGATATAATCTTTGGTGCTACTAATGAATCTTTATGCAAAAAATTTCAAAGCTAATGTAGAGCAAAGCTAATGCAGAGTGAATTTGAGATGAGCTTGATGAGAGAGCTTATCTTCTTCCTTGGATTGCAAATCAAGTAATTGAGTGATGGAATTCTCATAAATCAGTCAAAATAGACATATTGAAAAAATTCAAAATGGGGGAATTGAAAAGTGTAGGCATTACAATGAATACAAACATCAAATTGGACAATGATGAGAAAGGTAAAGAAGTAGATCAAATAATGTATAGAGGTATGATTGGATCCCTTCTTTATTTGACTGCTTTTAGATCTGATATTCATTTCAGTGTGTGTTTATGTGCTAGATTTCAGTAATGTTTCAAAGAGTCACACCTAACTATAGGAAAGAGAATCTTTAGATATCTTGTATGTCACATCTACCCATGACATGCCTCCCACAGAATTTCTAATTATTTCCCACTTCCTCTATAGGAAAACCATCAGTCACCCTGTAAGGGATAATTTGGATCATAGTCCTGTAAAAATTCTGTAGAAATTTTTTTTTCTTTTATCATTTATAAATATTTAAAACATCATCATCATTTCAAATAAAAACTAAAAGATCTTACCATAACCAAAATTTTAAAACATCATTACAAAACTTTTATCATAATTATAATTCACGCAGCTTATATATATTTCATTACAATTACTGCCTCTGCTCTATAATGATAGTTACAAAATTACAAAGTATTCAAATTACAATACTTTTGGGATATGTCTAGTTACAACTATATACCTCTGCAAACTTTACTAGCAGGCTCACGGTTTGCCTTGCTTCCTCTTGCTGCTTTCACCTGCGTTTATATCAGAGATAAACGCTGAGTATAAAATCAGTAAGTTATACGCACACACAAGTCGCATGTATAACATTAAAATAAAACATGCGCATCAACAACCAATGATTTACAACAAACATCATCAAATATCAACAATATATCACATTCTTTTATCATCCTTAATCAATAATAGGTGGTGCATTAACATATGATATGAATGCACTCCATGCAATT
Organism: Cnidoscolus chayamansa; assembly: GCA_948266635.1. Taxonomy (NCBI): domain Eukaryota; kingdom Viridiplantae; phylum Streptophyta; class Magnoliopsida; order Malpighiales; family Euphorbiaceae; genus Cnidoscolus; species Cnidoscolus chayamansa. The sequence goes on along the minus strand of CAOGCB010467279.1, from coordinate 152 downwards.
CTTCCATCATCTTCCTTCCATATAATGGCCATATTTCATAATCTGATTGTACACATTTTCTCAATATCATCACATTTCTTTTCTTTTATGTCACAAGTGCCGCTCCATCTCTACGATATCTTTTAATGTTACAAGTGCCACTCCATCTCTAC
>CAOGCB010467126.1:0-13966 GCA_948266635.1 Cnidoscolus chayamansa | reverse complement strand
TCAACAGCAGAGTTGAAAAGTAAATTTAATAACTTAATTCAATTAATTTTTTTATTATTTCTTTCATTAATAAACTAAAAGTAAAATAATTTAAACACCCAGATAATATGTTTTTTTTTTAATTTGTGGTAAATGTTTTATTACGTTTTTCTTTGTTTGATAAAAGTTCCTTTATTTTTTTTTAAATTATAAATTTCATAGATTAGTTATTCAAAATTTAAACAAAAATAATTCTTAATCCTTATGGTAGTGGACTCCAAACTTGCTTTCATTTTCTATTTTTATGATCATAGTTTCTTTATATACTCATTACCAAAATCAGAAACTAGATACATATTGGATCAAGGAAATACTCAACTGCATCAAGCACAACGGTTATCAGCCAATGCAAAAGATCGAGGGTGTAATATCTCAGAACACTTTCATCAAACAGGTGAAGCCAACTTGGCCAAAATGCTGAGCCACCAAATTTTATCATTCATTCCTATGACAAAGAAATAGAATGAACATAAGCCTCCAATACCATCCTCAAGTGGCGTAACCCAAAATGCTGTCTGAGTCAAGCCATTATCACATTAATGCTTGTAATTTTCAACCACAGGGCTGTGCAAATTTACCACCGCGTGGACCACAACCAACGAAGAGTTCACATCACTTCAGCTAAAGCAGGATCCCGAGAAACACTCAAAAGGCAAAGAAAACCAAATCGCCAGTCATCTTCAAGAAATCCCCAGACCTATCCTTACAGTAGCTTCAGAAACCGCACCTTCAGAATTCTTCTTTAAATAAGCAGCTGTGTTTTACCATGCAGAAAAAGTACCTTCATATTGAAGAATCCATGAGTGTTAAATTGACACTGAAGTCACAAAAATCATCCCACATATTCCTGTACCCTCAAAATAACATGCCTTCTCCAGATAACTACCAAGTATAAATCTATTCTGAAATTATGCCTTCAGCCCACAAATATGACAGGCAAATTACAGGAGAGGGGCGTTAAAAGATCAGAATAACTACTAATTTCATGAAGGAATCCATTTGAACGCCCAAGAATCCAAATAGTTTGTTGATTAAATTCCACGCTAATGAATTGTTTCAAATTCTAGCTTGGCTGCTGCCTAGACAGAACTGTAAAGAGAATTCAGCTTATTAGACAGATTTATGGAATTCAATAAATCTTAAAAAAGAAAAACTGTGCAAAAATAAACATAGGGAAACAATTCTTATTGATTTCAGGGGCAACTAATGCAATTTGGATATTCTGAAAATTTTCCAGTAAGAATCAGGCAATGGTCACAGTTCACAAGGACTTGGACTGTGATCCCTGATTTGTGCTCACTTTAGGTTTTAGGTAAGTATTCTCTAGGGTCTAGGCCAAAATTTGACCCGTAAAGAGATTTTCTGACAGCTCTACACGCTGTTTAAAGTTGTCAACTGTTGCATAAATACCTTTAATCTAATAGATGTTACTCCACGACATAAGATAACTGTGTTCAAACAAATAAAGAAAAGAACAAAAATGCATTTAACACCACCAAATATCCAGTGATACAAACCTGTGCTTCCATTCCATTATACAACAATAATATCAAAGCTTAATAGCATCACTTTCCTCGCAAAGGAAAAAGAAAATACACTAAAAAATAATTTGCTGATATCTTATATAAACACAAGGTGAAAATCAACGTAACAGTAACAAATTTTTGGTGCTCTTACTTCTTTCCTAGCAGATGCCTTTAGGGCTATGTTTATTAGAGAAAGCTCTTATTCATGAGGACAATATTTGTAATACAACACAAACTATGCAACATCATCTTGAATATGACTAGTTAGTTTACACATAACTGAGGGTAACAGATACTCGAGAAAATAAGGGCTTTACATAGAGGAATCAGTATGAATTCAAAGCCAATCCATGATATAAGCTCATATTATATGAAACTCATCCATAGCCTCTTCCACTGTTATTACAATTGTGCCACCCTGGTAAATGTCCTTAATAACATTTTAATACTTATCTTTTTAACAGAAAAATAAGCTCTATTGTAGATTCACCAGGCATAAAGCAAACCTAATTCTCTCATTTCTTTTAAGTATACTTAAGTCTCTATTTGATCACTCTTTCTCATAGTTTCATCATATGACTCGTCAGTTTAACTCCTTGATAGTTTGTACAGCTATGAACGCCTCTTTGTTATTAAAATTAGGAGCCACATTGGTCCTTCTCTTCTCATCAGCATCTTCCCAGATTTTAACATGTCATTGAATAACTTGGTTAGTCAAGCTGCTTCAACTTCCCCAAGACACATCCATATTTCTACATGAGTATTATATGGATGACAAGCTCTCCCTATTTTCATGTTCTTCATGGCCTCTTTAATAGCAATAGATCTAATTCTGAGTGTGGTTAAGATACTTCTTTGTCAAAGGCACATTAAGGTTTGTCAAAGGCACATTAAGGTTTGTAAAGCATCCTCGTGCCCTTTATTGAATAGCCTATCAAAGTAGCATCTCCATCTCTTTTTTATCTCACCATCTCTAAATAGAACTTGTTAATTATCCCCCAATTGCAATAGCTTTTACATCTATTTTTCCTCTCCCACGTCCCTAAGTTTAGTAAGGTTGGCTAAAGATTTACCACCGACCTCAGTCACCACTTTTTTAGTTTCACTCCTTGCCAACTTGTAAATCTTAAAACCTTCCCATCTTTTGCATTAGTAACTTTCTACACCATTCTCTCATCTCTCTTTCTTATATTTTGATTGCTTTTGAACTTTACCACTCCACCAAAACTTTGTAGGTTTGACCTTTTACCTTGGTTACACCCCAATATCCACAATTACTATCACTTTCTCAATTCCACTTGCCATTGTCTTCCATGTGATATCAACCTTATCATTTAAATTCCATGCATCTTCTAGCAATAGCTTATCTTTCAAAGCTATTTGATTTGTACCTTTTATATTCCACCGTCAAGTTCTAAGTTACATAAATATCTTTTTTTTCTTCTCTCTACTCTTTATTTTCAATTCTAGGACCACTAACATGTGTTGAGTAGTTAAAGGCTTGCTACAAATAACTTTGGAACTTTTTAATGGACTTTGTCCCCTTTATTAATGAGGAAAAAGTCGTGTGTACAAAAGCTCCATACAAGAATTGCAAAGTTATCCCTGATGAAGCTTTAATTATTCAGCAAAATTTACCGGTCTTAGATTAAAGCGCAGAGTGAAGAAGGCAAATAAATTTATGCAGTGTAGAACTCAATGATCGAAACTAAATAAGATGAAACTATTTCAGAACTTCAGATGATAGAACCATACAACCAAAGAGAAGTGAGCTCACATATAGAGAGAGAAACTAGGTTAAAAATCAAATACCTCATGAAAATACTTGGCAAAGCACAGGCAGCCATTTGAGGCCCAGGTTATGCCTAAAAAGAAAAGAATAAAAATGTCAAACACACATTAGAAACTAAAATAAAAGAGGTAAGATTGTCAATGAACAAACGTTGAGCAAACATGCAAACATTTCATAGAGAAAGCATACTATCCAAAATATTTGTGAAGTCAATGAATACACTATTTAAATCAAAGCTCAGTATCAAGAGATATTAACTCAAGACACAACTAAATAAAATCAACATATAATATTGGTCTAGATTACAACATTAACCAATAACACATAAAGTTTCGAATTCACTGGTACAAGAGACAGCTGATTAGATTCATATCGACTATAAAGATATGAACACCTAGCTACACCACAGCAATAGCCAATGGTACAAGAATTTTGAAAGAACACAACAACTGAAAGAAAAAACATCAATAAGGAGCAACTATGCCAAAAAAAAATATCACGCAAATCAAGAGATAAGAAAGTAGTTTAAGAAACCTATCAAATGAGCAGAAATATTGACTACATCAAATTAGACAATGTCAGTGTGCCCAAACAAAACCACAAATTTGAGATTGAGTGCTTCCACACAAGATTGGGATATGATCTTGCAAAATTTAAGACAAATACCAAATCCATTGTTGGAAGAATAGCTATGGCTAAGAGGATGGATGACAATTCTCACCAACATAAAGTTTAGCTTTTCTAGATGCATTTGACTTGCTCATGATAATAATTCCAAAAAGATCTAGCTACTTAATATATCAAAGCATATGAAAGCAAGCTTCACAATAGAACAAAATTTGTTTTATCCTTCAATAGCATAAACAGCAATGTCACTACTTCCAGAGCACTCATTATCCTAGAAATATATCATCACTATTTAAAGTCAACAAAAAGTCTTCATTGCATATTCCCTCATTCAATTGATTCTCCAATTAAGTCTCCAAGCCTTTGTGCTTCCAACAATAGGGAATTGTCCACTTAAGACTAGTAGTTGTCCATATAAAAACAAAGTCCAACAAAAGCTACAGCTAAAATATGACTGAATTATCACTTTATCAGTCAAGTCCTAACCCCCACTAGATTTAACACAAAGGATAACATTCAGCAAGGGACATAAACCTTATAGCTACCCATGTTGTAGTAAGAAGAAAGCTCAAATCTGTTTCTTGACTGAACACTACGTCAACCACTGATTGTATAAAGCTCCCTACCAAGTGCTACAAACAAGAGAAATTGGCAACCACCAACCAATCTAATTGCAACAAAAAGAAGAACAAAGAAAAAGGATTCTTGTTTGGGGTCAACAAAATAGATGTGGAAATGCAAAGGGAATGCAAATAAAAGTGTGCACATTTTCAAAAGCTTGTCACTTACTTGACCAAGAAACTCAATTGTGCAGCTCCATTGTTGAACATGTCCCATCAAAAAACCAGCAAACTAACCAATCATTATGCCTCTCCAATAGTTGGCTGCCATTCTTCTAAATAGCATGATAAATGAATAGAATCCCTCTCAAAAGGGAAAACAAAATGATGCTTCTCCTCAAAAGCAACCACACAGAATAAACCAATAGACAATAAAAGGCACTACTACCAAGTGCAAATGCTTCTAAGCATGATAGATGGATATATCTGCTTTCAGAAGGGAAAAAAAGAACAGTGTTGCTTCTTGAAACCAGCCACATGAGAGATACCATTGGAGGAGAAAAGGAACTGAAATTCTGAGTGTTCAAGTCTCTGACCAACAACAACAACAACAAGCCTTAGTCCCAAACCAGTTGGGGTCGGCAAGTCTCTGACCAGAATAGTTAAATACTAAATTTTTAGTGCTTGTATCTCATCATCGGTCTTAATGCCAAACAAATGGACACACTGCAATGGACAAACTCAATGGAGCACTCCCACATGGAATAAGAATTCAACTAAGGGTAAGTATAAGCATCTCCTCCTTGCACCAACCACGAAAAGAAGGGTACATGAATGAGACAGCAGCAATTCCATTTACACATTTTATTTTAAGACAACTCCAAAATTAACAAAAACAAATTCTAAGACTTGGTTACTAGGTTTAAGATGTTTGAATTTAGAATACAACTCGCTCACCTATTCAACACTTGACAACCAAAATTATAGAAGAAAACAGTAATTTGTGCAATGTAAATGAGCTATCAAGGAAGTCACATGTGACAGAGCAAATAAAAATCTTATAAAACTTGCTTTTCTTTATCAAATCAATTTATTAAAGGTCAATAATACTAAAAAGACATCAAAAGGTTTGGCATACATGGAATAGATATAGATATGGATCCATGCTGCCAACACAAACTAGTCTAGGACTAAAAGAGTTAAATTGTAAGATCATATCAGTTCTGTATGGGTCTTTTTTTTGAGAGCGACCAGTTTTGTTTCCTTGGATCTATGTTCATATCTATTATGGAGCTTTATTTTGCGAATTCCCACCAGTAAGTACATATATATACAATTTGTTATTTTGAGCATCAATGATAACTTGATAAGTATTTGCTTCTTCTATCAATATTTTATGATTTTGCTCCAACGAGAGCAATTCTTATTTGATTTTCAAACCTTAAAATCTACAGAGACCATTGAAGAGCAGAAAAAAGAATGTTCAAGAATAGATTCACAGATCTGAAACAACATCTCCTACACCTTTGAAGTTCTAAAAACTGATAATATCAAAATTCGAAACCACATTAACGACCAAGTATCCTCTGAAAATAATCCCCTTGAATACTTCAATTTCATTGCTTTCAGAAATTCCAGCAACCTAATTTCCAAACTCCAGCTATTGTTTTCCCAACCTTAACCAACCATAATAAAATTATGAGCCCCTAAGCTCACTCCTTAACTGTTAAAAACCCTAAAAATACATAATGATCCAGTTTTTTTTATCTCCAAACAAAAAATATAAGAAAAAGAAGAATGATTCTTCGTGCTTTATGCAATAAAACTACCATCTAAATATTTCTTTTCTTAAACAGGGGAACCAGTCATCTCACAGGCTCCATATGAATTTAACAAACATCAATGCTAAAAGTTTAAATATAGTTATAAACAAACATGCAAATAAAAAATCAAATTGCAGCAACCAAATGGAAGGGGTCTTTAACAATAAGTCCATTAGACAATTCACCACATCATACAAAGGTTAAATATCTCGCATCTTCACCACAATATAGGATAAGAGAACAAAGCAACTTGATCTAGAATGTTTTCTGAAACAAGGAAATATTCCCAGTTAACTACTTTAGCTCAGCAGCAAAAGAATTTTCCCTTCTGGAAAATTAGAAAAAAAAAAAGTAGCAGAAGAAGGGGTAGATAAGGGTGTAAATGAACAAAGTTGTTCGTAAGCTATTTGAGGCTCCGCTTGTATCGTATTGTCTTGATAAGAGTTCTATTTGGCTCAATCCATTTTCTAAATGAGCCAAACTCAAGCTCAATTTTTAAACTCTTTTAGTAAACCAGCCAAGCTTGAGCTTGCAGATATTTAGCTCATTAAGGCTCGAAAGCTTATTTATTTATAAGTTCGTAAGCTAGCTTGTGAATATAGTCGTCTAACAAAAATTATTATTTTCAAATTAAAATCATTAGGATTACAAGGGAGATGAAATTTTTGAGAAATTTATTATCTTCAAACTAAAATCTTTAAGACTGCAAAGTAAAAAAAAAAAAAAAAATTAGAGCTATTCAAAATTTGGCTCGATAAAAAGCTCAGCAAAAGTTCAATAAAGTTTGTTTGTTAAATAAAACAAACTTGAGTTTATTGATATTCGGCTCAAACTTAAAATGAGTTGAGCTCGAGCTCAATAAAATTTTAACGAACTAAATTGAACTCTTTGAAGCTCAGTTTGTTTACACCTCTAGTGGTAGAAGCTAAAGAATTATGTCTAAACTCGATGGTACTTAGAACAGATGGTTCATTTACTACTCAAAGGCCAGTTGAAAAGTAGTCCATCATTGTATCTCCAAGAAGAGCCCCAAAATAAGCAATCGAAGTATTAAACTCTATAAAATGAGCTGCTTACTGATAACCCATAATTAGCAAACAGGTTAGATAGACATCAACTTCTATATGCTCAATGAAAATCAATTGATTCCCGAATCCCGACTATTATGTATTGGGACAGAAACCTAAGCACAACAATCTATAAAGTTATTTAACACAAGCATGTATTTGTGAGAAAAGCAGGCATATGATAATACCAAAGTAAAAATAGCACGCCTAGGAGGTAATCAAGGTTTAAATGGTTGTGCTCAAGCACAAGAAATAAAGCTAACGACTAAAAGCCCATCGAATGATAACCATGAGTTATTTAAATTTCTCAGTCAGAGTGGAAGGAGGAAGGGAAGGAAGGAGAGATTAGTCCAAGTTGACAACTCCATAAAATCTTGCATTGAGCTCAGCCAGAACTTTCACATCAGTGTCAACAAAGATATCTCAGCTATCAAGCTCTTCTCAGAATCTTACCAGAAATGTCAATTCTATAATCATTCTATACGTTGATCACTAACCAGCAGACACCCCACCCCACCCCCGAAAAAAAGCAAACAATCACAAGCTAATGTCAGATTGAAAGAAGACAAATTCTGAGGAGTAATCATCCCAATGTGTTTAAAATTTATGGCCTCGTGTTTAGGAAAAAAATCAAGGAAGAAAAAAGCATAACCCTGTAGCTCATCCCACTATAGTTATCAAGACATCAGAATCAAATATATGGATTCTGGACATTTTGCAAAGTAGCTGAACCAAATACCCGATCACTTAGAAGCATAAATCAAAATGTAAAGACACATAACATATACATACCAGAAACCCTTTTTTTACTTGACAAGAATTCTTTTACTTGAAGTGCAGATGACAAATATAGAGAATAACATGCATTAGAAGGAAAGATAGCTAAGTTCTACTAATCTTTGCACTATATGATACCAAAATAATAGCATAACGCACCCAAAATAATATGAGCTGTCATTATATTCAGGTACAACTTCATTAAACCAAATAGATGAGCAAGTCTCCCTAAAAAGCTATCATAAGAAAAAGTTCAAATTTAAACTTAAGCATCCAATAAGTTGCAGCCCAAGATACCATTTAGCACACATCTTAGCTACTTGGAAACCAGTTTATCTGTGTCCTTGAGCTCGCTGCATATCATATGCACCCCAGGAACCAGGTCCCACTCCATATTGTGGATAATTTTCAGCATTAGCTTGCACCTGAAATAGCATAAAAGGAACAACATCCAATTGATTAATAAAACAAAATAATGCATAGAACTCTCATGAAGATGCAGCTAAATGCAAGCGTTAGTAGAAACAGAGTAGGTATAGAAACATCTGAAACACTTACAGATATGAGTACACTTTGAGATAACATGTAAAGAAGCCAACTTACAGGATTCATCCCATAGCCAACAGGATAAGGATTTCCTGCATATCCAGCTTCAGGATTGCCATAGTTTGCATTATAGGCTGCAACAGCAGAGAAAAATGTTTAGAAAAACAGAAGGGGAAGAGGAGGCAAGAGAAGAAAAAGAAATAATTCAAGCTTCTGATGAAAAAGGTTAGGTATGTGATTGATTATTCCATGCAATCGTTGCAATCAGTGTTATTAAAAGCACTAAAAGGCACGAGACAAGACATCAGGCAAGGCAAGGCAAGGCAAGGCAATCATTCCTCGTCTCACCTGGGCAAAGCGAGGCCTCTTGCAAGAGGTGAGCGCCTTGCCTCCCCTGGCTCAGGACAGAGACGAGGCAAGACCGCCTCTTGCAAATAAGGTGCAAAATTATCTATTTTTTTTTTTTTTTGCTTTTTGAACACCAAAAACTAATTCGAAGTTTCCTTTTTAAAGCAGCTTTTAAGTACTAATTAGGAAAACTATCATTATAATTATGCTAACTAATTAAGGAAAATATCCCTATAATTATGCTAGGTTGATAACTAATAAAAAATATATATCATATAATTATGCTAACTAATTATAGATATATCCTTATAATTATATTAACTAATTAGAAAGGTAATAATATGATATTTACATAAATATCTATGTAGTTGACTTTATATATATATAAAATTTTGGCTATAGCACCTCACTTCAAAAAGGCCCTCATCTCGATTCTCGCCTCTCGCCTAAGGCAATAGAGTACCCCATCGCCTTAATGTTGCCTCTCACCTTAATAACTATGGTTGCAATTAATGAACAGGATACTAAAATGAAGATACACAGGCTGAACTCATCTAAAAATCAATTGAGCCCTGAATGGATCAGAACAGTTTCTACATTAGTTGAGTCTAAAACACTTAAACAGCAAAAAAACAGGCTATATTATAATTTTAGATTAGTGATTTCCATCCTTCACTGATCAACATTAAATCCTACATTCACTGAGTTGAACCTCAAGCAAATGCTACTTAAAACAACTAATCCCATTTAATAATAGAGTTTCGACCAAAATTATTGATCAAACATCAACATTCCAATATGGGGAAGCAAATGAAATGCCATAGGAGACTGAAGTCAAGCAATGAGCCGGCTCTATCTGAGGGGCTCTCAAAAGCTTCTGTGCCCACAGTCAATATTGACGAATAGTAACATATGCCGGGTCACAGGCAGTTACGGGCCAGAACCACGTGTTCCAGTTTAAAATGGTCCTGTTTATCATTCGAAATGGTCATGGTTAACAGTTCATTTCTGATTCCAATTACCCCCGATTCAATTTTTTTAAAACTACAATATTAATAGTCTATACATTAGGATATATGAAGTTATAAATTTACAATATAATATATCATTCATTTAATTTACATAGTAAAAAAATTAGAAGGAACCAAATCAACCAATATAATTTAAAAAAAAAAAATTCAGGTTCAAGGAGGGGGGTCTAAATGTCCACAACCGGCCCTATGAGTAGGTGGTTTCAGTTGGGTTTTAAGAACGGGACGGTTTGACTGATTAAGTCCTGGGCAATTTGTCCTGAACTGCCTGAACCCTATCAATTTTCCCAGACCCTGCCCCATCCCAAATTTTTTTTGGGGCGGAGATTTGGTGACCTTCTTCCTGCCCCAATCTCTATAAACTGCCCAATAATATTTTTATTATTATATTTATCAAAATTTTAATTTAGTTTATAACTTTATATACTTAAGTACATAAAACATCATAATTTTAATAAAATATACATAAATATTATTAATATTATATTTAAAACCTTATTTTTAACATATAATTTATTTTTTAATAAATAAATTTATATTTTACATTGATAAAGTTGAAATAAAAATAAATAAATAAATAAATAAAAGAGAAAATCTCCAAGGGGAAACCCACCCACTAGCTCCCCAAGGGGGAATTCCTAGCCCCGACTCCAAGTCTCCATGAGGCAGGATAAGGGAGTGATCCCTGCCCCTGCCTGCCCTGCCATTCCTACCAGGGTTTGGCCTACCTGATTTCAATCCAACAGACGTTGGCAAGGACAATAGTACCATAAGTGGACTTTTAAATTAATTATCTCAATCCCTTTCTCTTAGTATAACAGTGCAATAATTAACAACCATCGACATGCTAAAAAGGTTTCTTTACATTTTGGGGAATAATTTTCTTCAAAATGGAGGCATTCCATTAACTATTTTTATAGATTTTCTAAGGTATTTCATGAATCCAGCAGAACTAGAGTTCTTCCTCGTTTTAATAGGTTTCCAGTTTTCATTCTTAATCACGTCGGTAGTATAAAATCTCATCCTTCTCCTTCCAGTTATGCATTTCTTCTTTATTAATGACTTCTCTTTTCTATAAAAAGATAACATCTGCTGATATTTCTTACTCTTTATTCCTCCTTTTTCTGTATCCTTCAGTATACGCATTTCTTACATGGATCTCATAACCATAAATCCTCTTAATTTGGATACAGTATACACATTTCTTACATGGATCTCATAACCATAAACCCTCTTAATTTAAAAACAAGCATTTACCTGGATTACCCACAGCCACAGCAGCACGAGCTCTCTTCTCTGCATTAGCAATCTCTGCACGAAGCTTTTCCAATTCCCGAGCCATTGCAATCAATTTCTTCTCCATCACCTGACCATGCTCATAATTTTCTGCATATCCTTTCTTCTCATACTCGATGGCAGCTCTGGGAAGGGGGAGAAGATGATAAACAAACAAATAAGTACCAATTTTAGTAAAAATTCATGCCAGAAACATAGTTTTCTTTTACTTGATATTCACTGAAGTACTGAACAGTGAAGATCAGGCAAACATATACCTTGCACGCTGCAATTCCTGCTTCATGCTATCAATTTCTGCTTTCAAAGCTGGCAATTGCTGCAAATCCGCATTATACCTGGCCAAATCTTGAGTCATTGCCTGCATACGACTTGTTAGGTCTTGCCTCACATCACTAAGTTCCTTAATATCAGCACGGACATGTTGAAGCTCACTGCGCATAGCCTCCACCTCACGAAGATCTGCCTCCAACCTTAGAGACTTCTCATGCAATTCACGCATCTTCGTATCCTTCTCCACATGCAATGAATCTGCAAAATGCGCCATTCGCTGCAACTCATGCTGAGCAGCTTCCAGTTCCTGCTTAAGTGCAACATGGGTTGCAGCAAGCCGCTGATTATCAGCCAATAAACCTTGAAGGTCTTGGTGTTGTACAGCAAGACGCTCCTCCATTATTGCAGGATGCGGAGGAAGCCGCCTGGGATCTATCCCGAATTGGGTTTCCCTCATTTCCTCCAGTAGGGCTGGATGGTGTGGTATTGGTCCAAGCCCTCTGCCAAAATGTGCTTCATGGATGGCAGGCGGTAGGCCAGTATGAGGTAAGCCTTTCATAGGAAGGGGAGGCCCACGATTTCTCCCAGACATTCTTTCTCTTAGAGACTAAATAACTTAAAGTTCAGTTCTTAAAGAAATAATTCACCCAGCTTTCTGATCGAACCTGATTATGATGAAAATGGAATGGTATAGAGAACCATAAGTGAAAAAACTAACCAAAGCAATAAGAGAATTCTTATCTGGGACTTGGTAGTAAGTTCTTCAAAGAAGTTGAGTTTTTGGAGGTTTCGAAAAATCAGATAGCCACAATTTTTCAACCTAGATGGGGAGATCTTAATAAATTACCTTGCCTTACTTCAAAAATTCTCTATACACAAAATCAATTTCAAACGAACATATCAAACACAGAGAATAAAGAAATTCAAAAGATACAAATCACCCGCAAAATATAAAAGTTACATGTTCATATTGAAACATCGAAAATATTATGATCAAAATAAATAGGCAATGACCTTTGAAACGAAATTAGCACATCAATCTCGTCAAACCTGGAATCAGACCTCCCTGCGGAACTGAACGCCAAAAGTGCGCCGCATCAACACTAGCAATTCCTGTGTTTGGTATCCAGAAAAATAAGAGAAAGAAACACTAACCGTAAAGAGGAAAATGAAGAGAAAAGGGTAAAATAATTATCTTTTTCTTACATTTGATGGAAGTTTGAGAAGCGACGAATTTAACGAGGCAATGATGATGGAGAGACTTGCACTTTCCTCCACAGATAGAGAAGATCGGTGGAAGGAAGTTCTGATTGCGTCACAAAATCAATTAGTAATTTAGTTATTAAACCCTAAACAAACGCTATTGTGGATTTTAATCATCTTGCATAAAAATATGACACCCATTTGCATTTTAGGTCATCTGACGTTATGGTTGAAGAAGATGCCACTAAATAAATATATATATACATATACAATTTAAAATTAAATATTCATGTAATACTTCAGAAAATTAAGAAATAAATCGATTATTATTCTGGGTATTTTAATGTTATTAATAATTTTTACCGTTATAATAATAAAATGATATTATTTTTATTTATAAATTTAAAATTATAATCATATTGTTTAATTATTTAAGACAAATTAAAAATATAATTATATTGCTTGATTATTTTTGAGAAAATTAGTTAACATATTTTCAATTTAATATTAATTAAATTTTATCAATAATAATTTTTTTAGGACAAATAGATTTAGAAAATTATTTATTCCTCCTTAACTCGGATAGCATCCCTCTCTTTTGTTACATGATATCATCTCTACACTCTATTTCGCTTTAATTTTAGTGAAGACAATTAAAAAATAATTAAATTTTTTTCCGCGAAAATAATAACCTAAATAAGATTATTAACGACAAAAATCAAATAGAAACCAATTAATTCTTTTTTATTTGTTTATTTTAACAATTTTCATTGTGAATTATAACTGTGAGATGACTCGTATTTTTTTTTGTTAGTTTAGTTCACCTAATTGAAATACTTATGCATATATTTAAAGCATTCTGATTTCGGACAATTTGATTGTACCACTTTTATACTTTATTTAGTAACTTTAATTTGACATCAAACACTCCTTAATTAGTACCAATGATGAGGATTCCTTTCTAATATTTTGATCCACTATATTAACATACTTTTATGCTTTAAAAATGTACTTTTAAATTGATAATAACTTGTTAATGATGGTATCAAAGCACATCGGCA
>CAOGCB010466679.1:0-12005 GCA_948266635.1 Cnidoscolus chayamansa | reverse complement strand
TTCAATGCTTAGGTTAGTTTCCCCTCATCCTACTTGTGACATAAACTTGAGTGTATTATGCTCTAACCCTAGCCTCCATTCATTCAAGAGTTAATCACAAAGAGCATTTGGAATTAGAGAGGATGAATGTAACTAACCTTTGGTGGAAATCCTTCCCCTCCTTTGCTCTTCTCCCCTTCTTCCTCTCCCCTTTCCTCTCTCTCTCTCGTGGTCTCCTCTCCCTTGGCTGCTGGAACTTTTGTTTCTTTTGTGTTAAGTGTGGAAAATGTCTCTCTTAGAGGCTATTTATACTATTTTTCCTGCCAAATGACTACTTTGCCCTTCCCTTCACTTATTAACCCTTGTCTTCCCTTTTTAACTCTATTTAATATCTCATTTTACCTATAATTCACTTACTCAATTTAAATTCACTCATTTGTGGTTCTACACTCGAACCGCCTCGGTTTTCGGGCCAACCATCATATAATGAAATGCATGATACTACCCGGCCCACCGGTCGGATGTTACAATCTTTATTATTTAATTTAATATTATAATATTTTTATATTTAAAAATATATATAAATAATTGTAAAATATATTAATTATAAAATTTATATAAATATTATAGAATAATATAAAATAAAATAAATATTATAGTAATTATAAATATAACTGTAAATTTTTTTATTATTAAAATAATATCAAATAAATAAAATAAAAAAATTTATATTATTAATAATTTATATAAATTTTATTACTTTTATTTAATAATTTAAATGTATTAATAATTTAAAATTTTATTATAAATATATTATTTAAATTAATAATATAAATATAATAAAATTTGATTTTAATTTAATAATTTAATTTATTTATTATTATTATTATTATTTATACTATATTATATTGTATTATTATTTTAAAAATAGTAATTAATTTTATATTTTAATTTATATTTAAAATTAATAAAATTATTTTAATAATATAATTGAAAATTATAAATTATTTAATATTTTTTATTTTTAATATATATTTAATTAATAATAAATTATTTTTATTAATTATTAAATTTTATATAAATATTATAAATAAAAATAAATAAAAAGGTCATGTGATAACACGTGAACTAAATGTTATGTAAATAATATGTATGTTTTTATATTCTTAACAGAAGTGAATATGAGTGGATTATGACGATCAACTCGTTTATCAAGAGTTCCTATTAAACATGAGGGTATTGAGGATATCTCTAACACCTCTTTGTCGAGGAACAGAGCAAGAAGGAGCTTACGGGGAAATATGTCAAAGGACTCACGAAGGTCCTTTGACATAAATAGGGAAACTGTAAAGCCTTCCAGAATGTCTATGGGAGACTTACCAGCAGATGATACAGTAAGAAGAGATGAGAACCTAAGTATGGGTGTTAGAGGAGGTGTGGAAGGGTATAACAGTGGTTAGGGAGATGCATCAGCTTACGAGTTTACACCTCTACCACAGAGTTATGGATATGGGGGTGATTATGGTTACCCAAATAGTGACACCATAGGGCAACAAAACTACATGCCTTACCCATATGGTATGTATCCTCCTCACCCACCTTATGGAATGTACCCACCATATTATGGCTACCCAGGGGCAGACCAGAGAACTCAACCCCATCACTCCTATCAGTTTCAGTAAAACCATAGCCAACTACATAACAGTTGCCCCGTTGCCACAGCCATCTAAGGCATCTTCGAGAAGTAGAGGCAAGATTAAGATGACAAACTACCTGAAATTGGATGTTCCTAAGTATAAAGAGGGAGAAGATCCATTTGAATATATCAAGGTAGTCAAGATAATTACAGATGATCTGGAGGCAGATGATAGTAGAGCGATACAGATGGCTAGATTCACACTCCGATATAAAAGGCAAAGGAGTGGTACAGAGTTTACATAGAGCCTAGGGTAGAGTAGATGACTTGGGAACAATTTTCTGTTGAATTTATAGAGTTGGCATTCCTAGACAGTTCAAGGGAATTGAAGATGCTGGAGTTTGAGCAGCTTCGGCAAACTGATGATATAAGTGTCGATGAGTATATAGATTGGTTCATCGATCTATTATAGTATATGGGTCAAACATACGACACAGAAGGAAAGAAAGCATGAAGGTATGCCATGAGACTTCATAGTAGGTACTCATCACTGATCAAGGTAGTAGAGAGAGAAAGTTTTCATGCCATAGTTGATGCTGCTAAAAAGATGGAGGCGAGCGCGATTATCGGGGTAGTAGTATCACCTCGATCGGCATGCCAAGGAACATTAGCAATTCCTAGGGCTACAGATGTAGGGAGGCTCAGTCTCACCTCTCTTGCAGCTACAACCCCAAGAGAACAGAAAGAAAAGAAAAGTTCCAAGATGAAGAATAATAAGTTCTAGAGTAAGGTCAAGTTAAGGCTCAGAATGAGAAAGGGGTCAAGTTTAGAGTCAAGCAGATCCGCTTGTGCTAGATGTAGGAAGCTGCATAAGGGTTCATAGGTTTGGGACTACATCATGTTACAAATGTGGCCAAGAGGGTCATTTCTCTAGAGAATGTCCCAACATGACAGAACAAGCACATACACTACAGATGGGTACAGACAGTGTAGCTCCACTAGCTGCTAGGCTAAGTTTTGCAATGGCTCCACAGGGCTGAGGTCATAGGAGAGGTCGAGGAGTAGGATCCTCAGGGGCTCAGTCAGAAGGGCCTATGGCACCAGTTAGGATATTCACCATGACACAGCAGGAAGCTAACACCTTAAACATGGTGATGTCAGGTACACTTCTGATCGGTGCATTCATGTCCATGTTTTGCTAGATCTGAGTGCCTCTCACTCATTTATCTCATCGAGGGCAATGAGCAGTGTCGAGTTAATTGCTGCTCCAATAGAGTGTCGGTTGTGGGTTAGTGGAGCTAGATGTGATTCGACATTTGTAGAGATGAGATGTCAATGTTGTCCAATTTTCATTGAGGGTAGGTGCCTTCAAGCAGACATGTGGTGTTCAATTGACAGATTTCGACGTCATACTAGGTATGGACTAGCTATCACTACATGATGGTACCTTGGACTGTAGGAATAATGTAGTCAGGTTTAGAGGACTAGATGAATCATACGTCATATTTTAGGGGGACACCACAGGTACGCCCACATGTTTGATACCTTCTATGCAGGCGCATAGATTGCTTATGTCATGAACGAATTTTAGAGCCTAGAAGATTAGGTGCCTAAAATAAAGAAGTAGTGAAAGAAATACATAAATGAGAAAAGAAAAGAAAAATAAGGAAAATAAAAATAAAGAAAAAGAAAATAGAAAATAAAAAAAAGAAAAAAAAGAGAAAAGTTGAAAAGTCAAATGTTGAAAAGTCAACAAAGGTGGCACTTAAGAGATAAATATCTCTACTTAAAAAAAAGAACCATAGCAGATATAAAGAAAGAGAGGCAACGGGAGAAGGAAAAAAGAAAAGAGAAGAAAAGAAGAAGAAGAAAAAGAGAAAAGGAAAAAGGAGAAGAGGAAGAGGAAGAGATTTAAAGGTTAGTTATGTATAAGTTTTTGTTAGTTTTAAAAGTTTACATGATCTTTATGGAAATGGACAGTAGGTTAGGGTTAATCTAACCTAGAATCTTGTAACAAGATTATGTTGATTAAAACATGATTTTTTTGACTTAAATCTAAGTAAAACAAAGATCATAAAATTGAGAGAAGTGATTGAAGAGTGAAAACTGGCACTAGGGTTGTGTGAATAGTAAACTCGTGTTAAGGTTCTAGTGAACCAAATGAAGTCTAAAAATTATTAATGAGGTACCAATAGAAAGCTAAGAATGTTAGATACAAATTTCTAGAACATCATTTTGTGAAATTAGATCATTTGAGGCATGAAAATATAGGAAGAACAGACAAAGGTCAAACTACCGGATTCTGCAATAGCAGTACAAGGCAGTAGATGCTTTTAATGATTTAGAGGCCTTAATGGTTAGATAAAATTATAAAATTTGGTATGAAGCTTTTTTAGGATATTAGCTAAAAGTTTCATTTTTTAAACTCTGGCTAAAATAGAACTTAAATGAGTCAAAAGATAAGACAAAAGAAGAAGTGACACAAATTCTGCATGAAATCTATAGAAGTGGGAATGGGGAGTTTGGTACTCAAATAGAGTCCAAATGACCTGAAATTGAGTGTAAGATTTTATTTATATGGTATGGAACCTCAGTAAAATTTTGAGATAAAAATGAATTGAATAGGAGGTGAAATGAACTGAAATTACCAGAAGTTAGCCATAAAAGTATTTATCGGCTAATAGATTTTAGCCAGGTAGAAAGTACGCTAAATGAACTAGGCATGAGCTAAAACTTGAAGCGAAGCTAGAATGTTAAGCAATTATGAAGTGTACAAAGTTTTAAAGCATTTCGAGTTGAAAAAAAAGAGGTTTCTGCCTCTGGGAATGGAAGTCGCGACTAGGCTTCGCGGGCGCGAAAGTGGATCTAAACCAGATAGTAGCTTATGTAATAAGGTCACGAGTGTGTCATTAGAAGTCGCTAGCTCTACATAGGTCCAAAATCAGACAAAAACCTTAGTTCCAAAGTCACAGGCGCGACATGGGAAATTCGATGGTGCGAAAAGGGTATGAAATAAGGCAAAAACTTTTGTGCCAAAGTCGCGAGAGTAACATTTGGTTTTCGTTAGCGTGACTTGGGTTCTATGAGAGACAGTAGGTCTGTAAAATGATTCACGAGCGTGACTTGTTGGTTCGCGAGTGCGACTTGCTTTTGTCAAAGAGAAATTTTGGCAAAATTATAAGACTTAGAACAGGTTTTGGGGAAACTAGTGTAGACATTTATTTATAGTATTTACTTAATACTTTTGAATGAAAGTGCTATAAATATTGATGGAAAATAATAATGTGAAATAGGTACACGACGTGAGAATGTTCCTGAAGTTCGAGATAAAGCGGAAAAAGGAAAAGTTATAGAAGGTAAGTTATAGGGTCATTGTGCAACCGTGTGCACGATGACAATGTGTTAAATATTTGATATTTGATATAAAAGTGGATTTCTATGCAAGAAAATGAGTAATGTATTGTTGAATGATTGTGAGATTTGATTATGATTGTGATTGTGATGTGTAAATGAAATCTTATGAGATTGACATGTTGTTATAGAAATGTGAATATGATAATGAAATGGATGATGATGAGTATGATAGTAAAATAGAACACTTGTACATAATTGTTGAACATGAGATATGTAATGCATATAATGTCATGAAATTCATACAGCATATCATTCATGACATGAAGGAAATCACGGAAAGACTCGTAGAGATGTAGTGGTAATTCGTGACATAAAAAAATGGATCACGGAAAGACTCGTAGAGATGTAGTGGTGACCCCGTGATATAAAAAAAAAAGATGTTGTAGAGATGGAGTGGCACTTGTGACATAAAAAGATGTCTTAGAGATGGAGTGGCTCGTGTGACATAAAAAGATGTCGGTTTGTGTGCTAGTTCCGTGAGACTCGGAACATATATCCGTGAGATCCGGATGATTTTATTTGAGTATAAACTTAGAGATTTTGTGCACAATCAGATTATGAGATATGGCCATTGGAGGGAAGGTGGATGGTGGGTGCATAGCATGAAAGGCATTCACATCATGATTTGAATTATATATATAGAAACACCAATGATTCATATTATTGATTAATGGTGATAAAAGAAGGTGTTTACATTGTTGATATTTGATGATATTTGTTGTGGATCATTGGTTGTTGATGCGCATGCTTTATTTTAATGTTATGCATGCTACTTGTGTATGAGTATAGCTTATTGAGTTTCGTACTCAATAAAAGAAGATGTTTATATTGATTGAGATGATATCTGATGATTTCATATATGAAATCAATGGTGTCAATGCGCATGTGTTATATTAATGTTATGCATGCTACATGTGGGTGAGTATAGCTTACTGAGTTTCATACTCAGCGTTTATCCCTGTTATAAACGCAGGTGAGAGTAGCAAAAGAAAGTGAGGAGATCAGTGAACTTGCAAGCTGTCAGAGGTAGTTGGATTGTATTTTGAAATGTATCCCAAGGCTACTGTAATATGTAGTTTTATTTTGTAACTATCACAAATTAGGATAGAGGCAGTATTGTAATAATAATATATTTATGCTGCGTGAATCTTAACTCTGATAAAGGTTTTGTAATAATGTTTTAATTTGGTTTTATGACAAGATCTTTTATTGAATGAAATAATGATGTTTTAGTTATTTAGAAATGCGAAAAGAATTTCTATAGAATTTTACAGGGCAATGATCCAATACTATCCCTTACAGGGTGAGTAATGATTTTCTGTAGAGGAAGTGGAAAATCATTAGTCATTCTGTGGGAGGCATGTCATGGGTAGATGTGACAGCTTACGAAGGGGTGCCAGGGATTTATATCCTATGTTAGGACAACAGATCAAAATGTGAGAGAGCTAAAGTTGGTGCCAGTAGTGAGGGAGTTTCCTTGTGTATTCCCTTCAGACCTTACAATTTTGCCACCTGATAGGAAGATAGAGTTCGAGATAGAATTATTACTAAGTGTCAAACCCATTTCTATCCTGCCCTATAGGATGGCTCTTGTAGAATTGAAAGAGTTAAAGACACAGTTACAAGAGTTAGTTGACAAGGGTTGCATCAGACCAAGTACATCACCATGGACTGCACATGTACTATTTATAAGAAAGAAAGATGGAACGATGAGGCTATGTATAGATTACAGACAGTTGAATAAGGTCACCATAAAGAATAAGTACCCACTACTGAGAATTGATGATTTGTTCTAACAGTTGGCAAGAGCTAGTTGCTTCTCTAAGATAGACTTGAGATCGGGCTATTATCAATTACGGATCAGAGAGAGTGATATACCCAAGACTATATTTCGTATGAGGTATGGGCACTATGAGTTCCTAGTAATATTGTTTGGGTTAACTAATGCCCTAACTGCATTTATGGATCTCATTAATAGAGTTTTCATACTGTTCCTAGATCAATTTGTGGTAATCTTCATTGATGATATCCTAGTGTATTCCAAAAACACAGAGGAACATGCCCGACACCTCATACCGGTTCTACAGACACTAAGAGAGCACCAGTTGTACGCATAGTTCTCAAAGTGTGAGTTTTGGCTTAGCAGTATATCTTTCTTAGGACACGTGGTGTCAGAAAATGGCATCGAGTTGGACCCTAAGAAAGTAGAGGCAGTAGTAGACTGGCCTACACCCTATATAGAGATCAAAAGTTTTTTGGCTTTGGTTGGCTACTATAGGAGACTTGTAAGAGATTTCTCCAAAATAACTGCTTCGATGACACGATTGACATTGAAGAACCAGAGGTTTGTTTGGTCTGATGTATATGAAGAGATTTTTCATAAGCTAAAGAGGAAGTTGACCACGACACTAGTATTAGCTTTGTTGAAGACAGGTAAAGACTTCACTATATATTATGATACATCTAGAGTGGGATTAAGGTGTGTTCTGATGCAGAATGATAGAGTCATATCGTATGCATCAAGACAACTGAAGAAACATGAAAAGAACTATCTGACTCACAATCTGGAGATGACTGCAGTGATATTTGCACTAAAGATGTGAAGTCGCTATTTATATGGGGTTAGATGTGAGATCTTCATAGATCAAAAGAGTCTCCAACATATTCTGAATCAGAAAGAGTTAAATTTGAGACAAAGACAATGGGTCGAACTGCTTAGTGATTACGAATGCATAATACAATACCATCCGGACAAAGCAAATGTAGTAACTGATGCCTTTAGTCGAAAATCATGGAGTAATCTATCTAACATCACTGTAGTACGATAGTCGATGGTCATAGAGTGGTACAGACTGATCAACAAAGGGTTTCGACTGAAGATAGCAGAGAATGGTGCTTTAGTGGCACAAATGAAGGTAATTCCAGTATTTCTTGAGCAGGTGGCTCAGAAACAGCATGAAGACCCAGATTTGGTCAAAATCGCTAGATCAATATAGAATGGAGAAAATAACGAGTTCAAGTTTGACAGCCAATGTATTCTCTGATTTGGGAACAAATTATGTGTGCTAGATGATGTTGCATTAAAAGGAAACATTATGAGTGAAGGACATAATGCTCGCTATAGTGTTCACCACAAACCCATAAAAATGTATCAAGATTTAAAGAAAGTTTATTGGTAGCCTACAATGAAGAGGGAGATCACCATGTTTGTATTGTTGTGTGAGGTATGCTAGAGGGTTAATTTGGAGCACCAAAAGCCAGCAAGGATGCTGAACCCACTACTGATCCTAAAGTGGAAGTGAAAACACATCTCTATGAATTTTATTGTTGGATTACCAGTTAGTTCCAATAGATGTGATTCTATATGGGTAATAGTTGACAGACTCACGAAGTCGGCGCACTTCCTACCTGTAAGAACTGAGTGCTCTATAGACAGATTGGCACAAATTTATATGGAGGAGATCATTAGATTGCATGGTACGTATGTATCTATAGTATCTGACAGAGGACTCTAATTTACGTCACGGTTCTAGAGAAGTCTTTAGAATGCTATGGGAACACTGCTAGATTTTAGCATGGCCTTCCATCCACAGACAGATGGACAATCCAAGAAGACCATTCATATAATAGAAGATATGTTTCAGATGTGTGTGTTGGATTTTAGAGGTTATTGGAAGCAAAATCTACCATTGGTGGAATTCGCTTACAACAACAACTACCATTCGAGCATAGGAATGGTTCCGTATGAGGCTTTATATGGAAGGAAGTGCAAATCTCCTATATGTTGGGAAGAAGTCGGAGAACGCACACTGGTTGGACCTGGAATTGTGGAAGTCAACAACAAGGTGATTCCCATAATTAGGGAAAGACTGAGGATCGCAGTCAGCAAGTAGAAAAGCTATGCTGATGTTAGAAGGAAGCAAATGGTGTTACAGGAGGGGGACATGGTATTACTAAAAGTATCTCTTCTAAAAGGGTGGTTCGTTTCGGAGAAGGGTAAGTTGACTCCTAGGTACATTAGACCCTACGAAATAATTCATAAATTGAGTGATGTTACCTACATGGTAGATTTACCTTCTTCCATGAAAAGAATTCATCCTGTTTTCCATGTGTCTATGCTGAGGAAGCATGTGTTGGATCCTAGCAAAGTTCTCAAAGAACTAGAATATGAAATTAGAGAGAATCTCACATATATAGAGCAACCTATTAGGATTCTGGACACACAAATGAAGAAATTACGTAATAAGGAGATACTTATGGTTAAAGTACGATGGAACCATCATAATATTGAAGAATGTACTTGGAAAACTAGGAAATGTATGGTTAAATAGTACCCCCACCTGTTTCACCATTGAGAGCTAGAATATAAAGTATATAAGCTTTTATGTAATGGGAAGGATGTAAAATGTTACGTTATGTATGTATGTTACTAAGTTATGTTATATGCTATGTATATGTTTTATGTTATATGTATGTATGTTAAACATTCAGGGACAAATGTTCCTAAAGGAGGAAGCATGTAACACTCAACGCATTTCTGATATCGGATTCTAAAATTTTTATCAGAATATTCACTAAATATTTAAAAACCAGGTCGGAATAATGTTTGGAGATCAAAATGCTAAGTTATAAAAATTAAATGACTAAACTATAAAATGTAAGGACTAAAATGAAAAGAAGGAAAAGTTGAGGGACTAAAGTGAACTTTAGCTAGGGCTAACCAGAAAAGTTAGGTTTGGCCACTGAACCCATATTGCCACCTCCACTATAAATAGTGGAGGCAGCAGGCAAAATGAAGGTTTGGCAAACTGCATTCTTCTCCAGCTTTTCTCTCAAATTCCCATGGAAAAACTCTCAAGAAAATTCAAGAAGAATTTAAAGTAAAGATTCAGAAAAGTAATAAATTGAAAAGAAAAGATAAAGAAAAGCAAAAATGAAGAACTTAAATAGGAGGTTGAATCCGAAGTTCCAGTGATTCAACTTTCAATACAGGTTAATTATTGGTTAGAAATCATAAATTAAAGGAAGTTTATTAAAAGAAGGAAATGATGCATGCAATGTACTTGGATTAAAACAAAGAAAGTTGATGAAAATTTGGATGAAAATGAAAAGTGACTGAATGAACATATGCATATATAAATGATGTTCAAATGATGTTAGAAGGACGTTAGAATAGTTAAAATGGAAATGAATGTAAAAGAATTAGGGAGAATCTAAGGTTTAGGTTTATAAAGGTTTATGTGAAAATGATGAATGCATGAGGACTTATGTTGCATGTATTTGAATTGTGTTGATTAAGGTTAAATGATGATGATGAAATGTTTTAGAAATGAATTAAGGTTGAGTTGTAGGTTTTAGGCATGAAAATCATGTAAGAACCTTGGTTTTGGCCATTGTCAAAACTCAGGTTTGGCAGCCTAAAGGGAGTTTAGGCTGCCGAAACTGGGAAGCAACTCAGGGGAAGGAATGAAGTCCAACTTTGGCAGCCAAAGGTGGGATTTTTGGCCGTCGAACCTGGTGGCAAAGAAGACTAGTGGCAATCGAAAGTGAGACTTTCGTCTTTGTAAGGGTAACCTTTGGCTACTGAACCTACTGCTGAAAGTCCCCTGTTCATCAATTTTTAACCTAAATTGCTTAGATTAACTATGCTATGATTATGTTATGTCCTGTGTGGGGTTTAAGGGATGTTTAATTACATTTTTAAGTTAATGTTTAGTCTTTAATCTGAAACTCAAAATATAGGATCAGACACTGAAAATCAGGAACAACATGAATTGAGGATTCGTCAACTACGCTTAAGTTTCCAAGTGAGTAGATATGAACTAAAACGTTTTTATGATACATAAAATATATGTTTTATGGCATGCTCATGCATCACGTCTATTATAGGTTATTTTACATTCGACCATAAGATATGCTGCATTGCATTTATTACATGTTAAGTGAAAGGTAGTTATGGATGACCCATGATCCTGTAAAAGTGTGTTAAGGCTTTATACATGACTAGGAACTCATAGTGCCCATACTAGGAACTAATGTAGGTGACAAGGTGTTCTTAAAAATGTCTCCTTCTTCTCCTTCTTCTTCTCCTTCTCGCGAAAGGCCTAATTCATGCTCGTGACTTCTAATGTCGTGCTAGCGAATTTATTTAAAAATCTACTGTATGGTTTTGGTCCACTTTCGTGCCCGCGACTTTAAGAAAGCCTTGATCGTGACTTCCATTTCTAGAGGCAAAAACCTCTTTTCTTTCAACTCTAAATGTGTTAAAGCTTTATACATGACTAAACCACTTCATATTCAAGCTCTCATTCAAGTTTTACTCATGTCCAATTTAATTGAGCCACTTTCTACTTAGCTAAGTTTAATAGCAAATCAAATACCTCTAGTACTAACCTCTTCTGATTTCAGTCCATTCCACCAATCTATTGTTGCTTATCTACCCGCAAGTATACAGATCGCAATGTAGTAATAAAAATATCGTTCCCACGAGGAACGAGAATTGTCCACTTATTACTCACTTTTCATGTTGTGTTTGCAATAAATCGGTAAAGCTATAAATCATTTATTAATCCTAATAAAACACTTAGATAAAAGCAATTAGATAGAATTTTGTATAAAAAAAATAGTAACTCAAGTAACATTAGATCAAATCTTAACAAAATATTCCTTTTCTTCAAAACTCGGCTTTTAGGAATTCAATATTCTCAAATGCATTCATAATGACTTAACTAACCTCTCAGCCTATATTAAACTCATGACATACATTTATGTCTAAATGTACTTCATTCCTTATTTTAACAAAAATATTAACTTAGGACTTGTTCTTTGATTATTCTAACAAGATAAAGTTAACTTTAGTAAAAAATAAGTAAACATGTTTCATGCACTTTGCTTTAACCATTATTATGTTTAAACCAAATGTTATGTTATTGACATGGATTGCTTAAGTTCTTTCTGAGAATAAACAAACCATTGA
>CAOGCB010466606.1:0-15347 GCA_948266635.1 Cnidoscolus chayamansa | reverse complement strand
TTCCCCATCAACTTATGCAAGTCAGGGGGAGGATGATGATTTTTCGTTTACACCATACAAGTCCCTCATACACAGACTCTTTCAGCACTTGTTCGACCTCCTGTCACTCGCCTTTACTCCAGGAGATCAGAGCCTCATGACCCAGACCCTCAACCAGAAGCTTCTTCGTTGGAAGATCGAATCACTACTATTAGTCCTCCTTCAAATCTTGACATCCTTATTGCTCTTCGAAAAGGCAAATGTAAGTGCACTTATCCTATTTCATCTTTTGTGTCATATACTCAATTATCATCGCCTCATTGCTTTCTCACCTCAATATATTCAATATCTATTCCTAAAACTGTTGGAGAAGTTTTATCTCATCGTGGCTGGTGTACAGCAATGACAGAAGAAATGTTTGCTTTAGATGCTAATAATACTTAGAAATTAGTGTCTTTACCGACAGGTAAGCAAGCTATTAATTGTAAATGGGTGTTCGCAGTGAAAGTAAATTCAGATGGTTCTATAGCTCGTCTAAAAGCATAACTTGTTGCTAAAGGTTATACTCAAACTTATGGGATTGACTATTGAGATACTTTTTCTCCTGTGGCTGAACTTACTTCCGTTAGACTATTTATCTCTATGGCTACTACAAATAATTGGCCTTTGCACCAGCTTGATATCAAAATGCATTCCTCCATGGAGATCTTCAAGAAGAGATGTATATGGAGCAACCACTTGGTTTTGTTGCTCAGGAGGAGTCAGATAAAGTGTGAAGACTTCGCAAATCCTTGTACGGTTTAAATCAAAGTCCTCGTGTTTGGTTTGGGTGATTTAGTGAGGTGGTTCAAAATTTTAGCATGAAGAAAAGTAAGTCTGGTCATTCTGTATTTTATAAGCATTTCGAGAAGGGCCTAATTTTATTAGTAGTCTATATAGACTACATAATTATTACAAGCAGTGATATCACAGGAATTTTGTCTCTCAAAACATTCCTTAAAGACCATTTTCAGATAAAAGACTTGGGCATGTTGAAATATTTCTTGGGTATTGAAGTTTTAAGGTGCAGAAAAGGCATCATCCTATTTCAAAGAAAATATGTCCTGGATTTGCCAGTAGAAACAGGAAAATTAAGTGTTAAGCCTTGCAATACACTGATGACTCCTAATCTCCAACTTACAACAGAGGATGGTGAATTATTTGAAGATTTAGAGAGATATCTGAGGTTAATTAGAAAATTGAACTACTTAACAGTGACTCGTCCTGATATTGTTTACTCTATCAGTATAGTTAGTTGAGTGCTTTTCTGATGCAGATTGGATAGGATGCAAAGTTGAAAGGAGATCAACTTTAGGCTACTGTGTATTTGTTGGATGTAACTTAGTAGCATGGAGGAGTAAGAAGCAGAGAGTAGTTTCTCGACCCAGTGCTAAATCAGAATATAGAGCAATGGCACAAACAACATGTGAAGTACTATGGATTTCTCAATTTCTAGAAAAGATTGGAATCAAAATCCCTTTGCTTGCAAAGTTGAGGTGTGATAATCAAGTTGCTCCGCATCTTGCTTCAAATCCTATGTTTCATGAATGGACCAAGCATATTGAAATTGATTGTCACTTTGTTCGTGAGAAAATTCGGCAAAATATTATTTTAACTGGACATGTTAAGACTGGAGAGCAATTAGCATATGTTTTTACAAAAGCTTTGAATGGTGCTCGTATTGATTATATTTGTAACAAGCTGGGCATAATTGATATCTATGCTCCAGCTTGAGGGAGAGCGTTGCAGAATGTAGTATTTGATATGTATTAGGAGACAAATAAGAATTGTAGGTAGTTGAAATCTAACAGGAAAGATAGAAGGTAGAACTTGAATAGGTCACTGGTTTAGGATATATTTTACCTATATATATGTGTACCAATCTCTTCATAATCATCAACAAAACTCTCCTATTCTTTTCAACAATACTAAATAGTATGGATATTTTAATTACATGGTTTAAATAGAGTAGATATTTAAAAATAAAGGGACTAAACAACATAAATATTTATAACAATTCATGGTTTTTCTGAACGAAAGAGTTTGATTTTATAAAATAGGGGAACATTTTTAATTGAGTGATCTGAAAATAGGGCCTAACTACTGAATTTTTGAAAAAGCCAAGAACTTCATTGTAATTTTCCCTTAATAAAATATCAAATATATCTACTAACTTCTATACACTAATCCCCAATGAATCTTTAGCCTGATTATCATGAGTTTGTAGGGTAATGTACCCAACATCCAAAATGTTTGCACTGTAGTTGATTTTCATTTGGCAGATCTATAGAGAGCCTACCCAACCCCACCTTTATAGATTGACATCCTCAAAAGCACCTATAGAATGGAACAAGTAAAAAATATACAAATAATTCATCAGCAAAAAAGTCAGCTTTTGGCAACAGAACTTCATAGACAAGTGCCTAATCCTACAAGAAAAACAAGAAACATTGCGTGGTAAGTACTCGGCCTGTTTCTGAAATGAAATTTTTATTTATACTGCTATATTATATCAAAAGCAAATATGCCTCTACATTTCCCTTATATTCAAAGATTATTCTCATCAAATTTGTAGATATAAATAGGCCCTTTTTTATCCAAATATGCTCGCTTCTTACAAAGTTACCTGGTCAGCAAGTTCATGAGGAAATTATTTACTAGGGAAAAAGTACTTCTTATTTTTTGTCTCATGCATTTTTTTCTAGAAAATTCACTACATTCCGTAAAAAATCCTGTTTAGTTCACTTAACAACTTCCTTGAAATTGTTTGTAAAATATCATAGAAACTAAATTTACTTGGTTTTGCAGAGGGAGTTATAATTGTCGACACCGCTCCAGAATTTACCACACAAGAATTCAGGAAGTACAGCAGCTAAAAAGAATTAACTTCATTTTTATTCTGCAGCCAATCATAAACATTTCTCCTACTTCCTAGTAAGTTCATATTACTAAGCTTACCTTTCAGGGCAAAAAATGACACCTTAAAAGTAGGACAAGTGGTTTACCTGAAAGTTCTGAGCTAAGACCATGGTAACATAAGCCATGTTGCACTGCATAAAGAGTTTCAGATCATCTTTGTCAGCAAAGATACTAAAAGATTTTCATGAATTAGCTAATCAGACAGAGAAATCATATCCAACCATCCTCCGGGAAACTCGTTCAACATAACTATCAAGAATCACGGTTATCAACCTGCAAGAAAATTGATGAGAGGGAATTGGTTGTGATTTTCAAGGTAATCATTTTGTTCAGAAAGACTTTACGTATTATCTCTTGAAATACAGAGGATTACCAAAAGATGAGAGAAAAAGACAAGACTCTGATCCTTGCCCACTTATTGCTTTTCATTTTAGTTGACTGGTTCCCAAAAAATAGATAGTAGCCGAACTGGACACCAACAAGGTACATACCCCAGTAGCCTGGAAATGATGACAAACAGTAAATATAATATATTTTTGTCTCAGAAACAGAAACAAGAAAAATTTTGCAAAATATGCAAATCAAGATGGAAATAACACCATATCCTCAGGTACAAAAGATAAATGAGAAAACTCAGAAATGTTGCAGTGACAATGACAAACTAAAAAGTGACCATTTTCAAAAATTGCGGCAATATTAGTATTATGGATGTTGGATACACTTAGGATTGCAGTATTTAATTGTGTTTATCAATTATTAGTGGCACTCTTTAATTTTTATAAATTGCAGAGTATCAAGTAGGAGTAGGAATTTTAATTCAATCCTGCTTGTAATATCCTATTTAGTTACAACTTCTATGAGTACAAAGATTTGGATTAGGAATAGGATTAGAATTTAGTTAATTTCAAATAGAAATTCTTAAGTTAGTAGAAATTAGAATTCTGAAGTAGTGGTAGGACTCTTTTGTAATCTTTATAAGTAAAAACAATAATTTATTAATAAAGTGTAAATTGGAAGGAAAACTATATGTTTTTTTCACAGTGAAGAATATCTATACATCCTATGGAATAAGTTTCTAATTAGTGCAAATAAATAGCTTCCTAGAAGGATTTCATTCCTACGATATGGTAAGTGTTATTATGAAGATTTGTAAAAGATTATTTGAGGAAGTAATTACAGGACATATTTAGAAAGTATTTTAGGAGCTTGTTTAGGAATCAATTTTATTATTTAGGAATTAATTGTATTGATTAGCTTATTAATAACCTTTGAATATAAATTGACATTTTAATTGTATTGATTAGCTTATTAATAACCTTTGAATATAAATTGACATACTCATTCAAACAAAATCAATATATGAGAAAGATAATTTTTTTTTTCTCTACAAGTTTATAATTCTTTTTCTCTACAAGTTATTGTCCAATAACATGATATCAAAGCCTTGCCTAGATTTTAAGGCGTGTATATGAAAATATAAGAACCAAACCCTAGGATTTCTTTAGGTGAAGCTTCTAGGCGTTATTACATAAGGAGGTAGTTGGAACAACCCACCCTAAGAAGAAGATCACCCTTTTTTACCATCCGGCCAAGATCGTGGTCTCAAGCAACGACACAAATTTCTAGCAAAATCCCACATGACGGCACATGAACCCATCTCCACTGGCTTTTTCCGGCCATTCTTCTTCCTAGTCTTATCTCCACGTCATGCCTCTAATCTCATCTACCCATTCACAGTTTCTAGTTTTGAGTTTCCTCCTTGAGACTTTTTTCTATTAGTTTTTTATTTACTTTTTTTTTTTTTTTTTTGCAATGGCTAAAACAAAGAAAACCGTTACCGATGGCAATTTGAGTGCTTTGAGTGATAACCCTTCTCTTCATATTCAGTCCTATAAAGCTTGACAAAACTAATTATCTTGCTTGGTCAAGATCTTACTTTTTTTTTTGTTCGTACATGCAAGAGGACTATAAGGGTATATCACCGGATATACAAATAAGCCGAAAAATACTAGTTCATCCTATAATCAATGTGAAACAAAGAATTCTCTTGTGATGTCTTGGCTTCTTAATTTTATGCAGTCCCAAATTGATAAGAACAAGCAGCTAAGGAGTAACGAGAGCAGACATAACACTAGGGACAAAGAACAAGGTACGTTGCAGCAGAATGTCCTCTTGTATGAAGGGAGGCCATTATAGAAGAATGTCTTCTTCTGTAAGGGGGGACAACTAGTTTCTATACAAGAAGGATAAATAATAGAGGAGGGGATAGGTTAGTGCAGCTATGTAGCTAGGGTTAGCTTTGCTAACATGAGAACTCTATTCCTGCGGATTTATTTATCAATCATTTCATAACACTAAAGATAGAGTGAGCTACGTTGTAGCAGAAGATAAGGGTACGTTGCAACAGAGTATCCTCTTGTATGAATGTGGGGGGGCCAATTCTCAGGGAATGAAAAAGGGGCTTTTACAGCAAAATATCTTATTCTGTGAAAAGGTGGGGTGGGGGTGGGGCACTAGTTTCTATACAAGAAGGAGAAATAATAGAGGGGGGATATGTTTTTTATTGGGTTAGTACAGCTGTGTAGCTGGGGTTAGCTAACACGGGAACTGTGTTCCTGAGGGTTTGTTTATCAACCATTTCTTTCTTCTCTTCTTCTTGTTCCTCATATCGTTCTTTCACTGAGGACATAGATTATAATTTCTCTCTTATTTTGATTTCTATTTTTCTCTTCCTTCTATTGTTGTTTGCTACTCTACAACTATCTATTCCTATCACAAATAGCTCATGGACACCTATTGTTGAGTGCACAGATACCATTTGAAGTGTTGCTCAATAACCTATTCTCAACTAGGCAATCATGCACAAGTTTATAAATTACAAAATAAGGTGCACAAAACAAAACAAGGTGAGATGACCATTGCTCAATATTTTGAATTAAGTAGCTTGTGGCAAGAACTAGATTATTATTAGGATTTTCAAACCATATGTTGTATTGATGCTGCCAAATTTCAAAAGTTGGTCCAAAAGAACAAATTTATGACTTTCTTGCTGGGTTTGAAACTTTGAATATGGAATATGATCATATTCAAGTCCAAGTGCTTCGTAAAGATCCATTTCTCTTCTTAAGACAAACTTATGCATATTTTGCTAGGAGGAGAGCCAACAAAATGTTATTCTTCATGCTAGGCCTATTGACAAACCAAGACTTATTGCTAGCTCCTTTAACGAATTCTCACATAATTCAAGTTCATCTAACAAGGACCATGTACACAGTGACTATTGTGGGAAATTTATGGGAAATTTAGACACATCAAAGATCAATACTGAAAACTGCATGGACAAAGTAGGAAAATATGTTTTATTAATGTATATTGAAATGAGATGAGAGTACATATTTATATACATAGATGAGGACTAGAAAGGAAGTTAATCCCTAAAATCACGCCCTAGAATCATGCTAATTAGGAATTAATATCATATCTAATGAAGCTAATAAGGAAATAAATCTTCTCCTTAACACTCCCCCTCAAGTTGGAGCATAGATGTTAATCATGCCCAACTTGTTATAAATATAGTCAACCCAAATTCCATTCAAAGCTTTAGAAAGATATCTCCTAACTGTTCTCCAGTTCTGATATGTCTTGTGGAGATTATTTTCTATTGAACTTACTCACGAACAAAGTGACAATCAATTTCAATATGCTTGGTTCGTTCATGAAAAACCAGATTAGAGGCAATATTGATGGTTGCTTGATTATCACACCATAGTGTGGCGGGTGAAGAAATCTTGAAGCCAACCTCTTCCAGTAACTGTCATATCCACATTACTTCACATTCAGCTTGTGTCATAGCTCGACACTCAAATTCAGCACTAGAGTGAGAGACTGCATTTTGCTTCTTACTCTTTCATGACACTAAATTACCTGCCATGAAAACACAATATTCTGTCATTGACCTTCGATTAACTTGTATCCGACAATGGTACAAAATGATTTGTATTCAATTTGATGCTGAAATTAAAATTCTAAAATTGATAATGGTACAAAACATTAATAAAATCTTTCAAAATTATTTTGACATGGAATTATACATCAGACTAGTTGTGTTAATACTAGTGCTCAAGCTCTCATGTTCACTATGAATCTTCCTACACCTTATTGGAGGGATGTTTTGTATGCAGCATACATAACCAATTGGATGCCTCTTAGCACCCTAGACTTTAAACACCCTCGCAATTTTTGCAAGGTGGAAGTACCGATATTTGTTCCATCAAAGATCTTTGGTTGTACGTGCTTTGTTCATAAGACAAATGCTGGGAAACTAGAAGCTCAAGCTCTTAAATGTCTTTGTGGGATATTTTGGCACTCAAAAGGGTTATAAATATTATCATCCACCCTTCAGGAAGTATTTTATGAGTATGAATATTGCATTTTGAGAATCTAAACCATACTTCCAACCACCTCTTTAGGATAGGAAGGAATAAGTGATTAGTCGTTCCCCATTATCCCTAGTTACAAATCTTTGAGGGGAGATAGTGCACAATCACCTCACGAAGGAGAACCACCTTAGACTATAAGCAGATTGGACAAAACGAATTTGAGAACCTACACTCGTCGAATCAAAATGGGTGAGGCCATTGAGCATGACACTCTTCATCAATCAAACTCTCTAGATTCAAATCCTAGAAACCTTTAGGGAAACCACTTTGATTCATGATTCTCTGTTTGATCTTGATATTCCTATTGCTCTAAGAAAAGGTGTTAGAACTTGCACCAATCATCCCCTTAAAGGTTGTCCCCTATGATTCATTGCCCACATGCTATAGAGATTTTGTCTTGTTTGTTTCTTGTGTTTATCCCACAAGATTGCAATGAAGCATATCTTGATCCAAAATGCAAGGCTACTATGACTGAGGAGATGCAAGCTCTAGCAAAAAATAGACATGGGATTTTGTCAATATTCTCTTGAAGAAAAAACCAATTGGACGCAAATGGGTGTTCACTATGAAGCATAAGGTAGATGGTTCAATTGATAAGTACAAAGTCAAGTCAGTGGCAAAAGGTTTTATACAGACATATTGGGTAGATTATCGAGAAACTTTTGCTCCTACTGCAAAAACCAACACATCATAACCCTACTATCACATGCAACAGGCCTCGAATGGGACATTCAGCAGTTTGATGTTAAGAATGCCCTTTTAAATGGAGACTTGGAAGAAGAAGAATACATGGAGATTCCTCTAGATTTTGATGATCAGAAAACAAGAGGAAAGATTTACATATCAAATAAGGCATTGTACAGCTTGAAACAATCTCCTAGAGAGTGGTTCAACCGATTCAGTAGAGCCACGATTTTTGTTGGATTTCATCATAGTAATGTTGATCACACTATGTTTATAAAATGCTGTGGGGGTAAGATCACTTTGCTTATTTTGATGTAGATGATATAGTCGTAACTAGGGTTGATAAAGAAGAAATTGCCCGTTTGAAGAATCATCAAGCACAAGAATTTGAGATTAAAGATTTTGGTAATAGAATATAAGTATTTGATATGTAGTAGGAAATAAATAAATAATAAGATAAGATTTGTATGATGTTGGCATTTGATGTGTATCAAAAAAGATAAAAAGTAGAATAAGTCAGTAATTTAGGGTACATTTTCTAATATGTGTATCAATCTTTATTTAGTATTTCTTCCATCCTTTTAACATGGTACCATAGTAGAGTTATTTTTTTAGGGTTATTGAAATTTCAATTTCTGGTCCATACTACTAGATTTTTAGGTCGCCCATTTAGTTCGATTATTTTTTTGTCACCATCCATCCAAGAAGATTTTCCAATTGTCGGTTGCCTCCCCTTAAGACCGGCGGCTAGATCTCCAACAATCAGGCCCAATATTTAGTGTTAAAATTATTTAATGTTAAATAATGTAGTGTTAAAATTATTACATTTAAGTTAAAATCATTATAATTGTATATGAGATGAGTAGTTTAGAGAAACTTATTATTTTTAAACTAAAAATCAGTAAAATTGTAAATGAGACAAGTTTTCTAGATCTATTCGAAATTTGGCTCAATAAAAGCTCGCTCATCTTGGCTTGTTTGTTAAACGAACCAAGCTTAAGCTTGTTGATATTCGGCTCGAGCTTGAAATGATTCAAGCTCGAGTTCAATTTGAGCTTGAAAAATTTTTAACGAACCAAACTTGAGCATTTTGAAGCTCGGGTCACAGTTAAGTTCTTTTTTCTATGCTTTTTCCAACAAAAGAGATTAATTTGGGGAAGTAATCACAAAATCCAGTAAAGATTCAGATGCCACATCAAAGGATTTGACGATATTAGTCAAAATTGTAGACGCAAGCCTGAAACAGAGAAAAGAAAAAGGTAGTCGCTAGAATTTCAAAATTTCAATCATAAACCACATTTTTGGTATCTCTATTTTAGTCCCTTTTTTTTTCTTAAAAAAAAGAGGTTCTATGAAATGAGTTAAAACATGCTTTTGGCAAACAGATTATGCATTTCTTTGGTAAAAAGAAATTAGAAATGTAAAACTTAAACAGTATCAAATGTACTCTAAGCATATTCTGAGGTGAAATTAGAGATCCTTCCCTTTTATCAAGAAACCTAAGTTGATCAGTTAGTCATACTGTTATTTAATCACTTAATCAGAGGGAAAAAAAAAGTTCTCAAATGCCAAGTTGTCAATTGCCCACACCCTAATTGAATCACAGAAAGACCTAAGCATCTGAGGAACAGAGTGAAAATTTGACCAATCCAGATCCAAATTCTTGATATCAACCAAAAGTCATGGATGAAACAAAATCCAGTGTGAAATCACGAGACATTTATTATCAAAGTTCATTACTGCAACCAACCTTTCCATAAAACAATCAGTATCACTTTCACAGCATCATAGACTAAGAAATTAATATATTCAGTTGACTTTCAAATTATACTCACCAAGAATGCTAAATATTCCTTCCTTATTTTTGCTTATGATATTCATTGCCCTATCTTTAGAAAGCAGATGCACATTTAATCCGTTAACCAACAAAGATTGATAACCTGGCAGATCAAAGTCAGATTATAGAAAGCTAAT
Source organism: Cnidoscolus chayamansa (assembly GCA_948266635.1). Taxonomy (NCBI): domain Eukaryota; kingdom Viridiplantae; phylum Streptophyta; class Magnoliopsida; order Malpighiales; family Euphorbiaceae; genus Cnidoscolus; species Cnidoscolus chayamansa. Next base: position 5,313 of record CAOGCB010466606.1, on the reverse strand, counting down.
TAAAATATTCTGCATAAGTATAACCAAAACATATGTGCAGTTGCAATATACCAATCAGAATTGCAGAACCCAGAAATCCAGAATATTGTGGAGGAACATTAATTATGGATGTAAGGATTGACACAGCAGCTAGCGTGAAAAAGAAATTCCAATGTACTCCATATTCCCCTGTATGAACCTGTGAGGTTATGGAAAAGAGAGAGGTAAGACATGGTATAAAATAACAAACTCTGGAGCACAGTGGAAAAAAAATACATTATTGGGGAAAATATATAAGAGATCAGCCCTGCATCTTGTGTACATTACATGGTTTATTTGTCAAAGGAGCTTATGAATCACACCCTGTAAATTACGACAGACTTACTGACATTCCTCCAAATAGGCACGTGAACAAATCCACATAAGATTGACAACTTTGATGTACTGTTCTCTTTTACTGGAATCATAAAATTTCATTAGGCATAAATTTAAAGTAATACTACTGTACCATTACAAATAATGATTTACTACTTTATGCTAGGCTTCAGGCCCTTCGAAATTTTAAAATTATATATAAAAATAAATAAATAAAAAAGAATAAGAAAAAGAAGAAGAAAGGAGCTGTTGTTTAGATATTCTGGGTTTTATAAGTACAACATGTCAAGGCTACATAAAAAAATAACTTATTGTGGCTACTAATCAATAGATTAAAGATATGTTTTCTTAACAAAAACCCCACTAGCAACACCAAACAAATCCTAGATATCTAACATCTACATTATAAGAATTGAAACCATGTCTATTGCATGAATGGGTTCTGTATCTCTGGTGACAGACAAAAGGTTATGAAAGGCTAAGACATGTTAAAACCTAAAAGAATTGAGGATGTATTGAGAAAAGAACCTTATTCATTATTAGTTCATCACCTTTTTCATTCTATTCAAGTTACACGAAGAAAGAAAGCATTCAGAGATGCACAATATAGCCATAACATTTCCCCTTATCACCAGTGGGTATGTTGATATTGTAACCAGCCCACTAGTTTCAGAAATGGCAAATCGTTCCAGTTATAATTGCTTAGAAAACTATGGGGAAAAAACAAATTTATCATTATTCAGCATTTATGAATGCAATGTACAAAACAAATTTATCATTATTCAGCATTTATGAATGCAATGTACCTGGTAGTCCACAGTTGTAGTAGATAGAAGTCGACCAAACCCCAGTAGCAGCAGTGGACTAGCAGATTGAACAGCAGCTTTGAAGTTCCTAAAATATCATGAGTAAGCAAACCTCAAGAGCATCACCACTGACGTACTATAACAGGAGAAAAATGAAGGAACCAATACATAACCTTATTTCAAGGAAATTTAGCATATGTTTACACAGACAAGGCCATTGTTTGAAGAAAGAAGAATATAAAATGTTCAAATAGTGAAACAAAAAAAAATCCCTGCATAATATAAATACAGCTTTCATTATTACTACTTTTTACATGGAAATGGAAGACAGGACAGTAAAGATATTTGATCACAACTTCAACCAGCGAATAGCAAGTTGAAATACAAACAATGAAATGTCATTCTGCATGGATAACAGTCCTTATCTGAGGACCTGCTTTCAGATTTTGTAAATTAGGGAGAGCTAAGGTCAAAAGAATCAGAAGATCAGGTGTAAAGCATATAGTTATTGAAGGGCTCATCGAGGCACAAAGGGTCCTAGTGGCAAAGGCATGAAATGCAAGGCAGCGACACAGGCACAGGCACATGCCTGAATGAGGTGAGCCACAAAAAACAAAAATTTAAGAAAAAAAATTAAGAACCAAAATAAAATAATAACAGATGTAGCTCTATTTAATCAAGCTCATCAAAATTGCCAATCTACGAAGCGTTAATAAGTTAAAAAAAAAGTATAAAATATATATACACTTCACCACTAATAGAATTTTTTAGAACTTGTTAGGAAAAAAACCCCAAATTTTGGATATTCAAAAACTATCCCAGATTTTTCATATTCACAAATAAATCCAAACAGGACTATCATGTAGTTAGCAAAAAACTAAGAAAAAGCAATTTTAGATAACCAAGAAATAGAGGACCTAAATAACATGTTAATGTTTATTTTCTTTAGAAATAGTGTAAAATAATCAAGAAATATATTACCAAAATAGCATGTTAGTTTCTTTTAGAAAAAAAAATATTAAGAAAATAGGTCGGACCTAACTCCACCCCAAAAGTTAGCCCATGATGGGAGGGGTGCCCAAGGCCTTATAAATAGCACATAATCCTCATTCCAAACCAATGTGGGATTCAACACACCCCCTCACGCCCAAACCAACCGGAGCATGAAATACAAACGAAAGGGGCCCAACACGCCTAGACCAAACACAAACCGGGAGGCTCAAGATTGGATAGGAGGCTCTACCATGTTAAGAAAATAGGCCGGGCCTAACTCCACCCCAAAGCTAGCTCAAGCAAGGAGAAGTGCCCAAGGTCAAGGTGTCCAAAAATGAAATATGGGAGGGGTATGCAATCTTGGATGTGGTGTTCTAATCAAATTTTGGCACTACTTATCACTAATGATGATAATAACGAAACCTTAATAGTCTCAAGTTGGACAAATCAAATTATGGTAGATCAGCAAATTTTGAGTCCCTTTTTTTCTGGCCAAGGGAATTACTTGTTGAAAGTGGAAATAAATAAAGAATGCATGCCTTTCTAGAGCCATGCGCCTTGGCGCATAAGGCAAGTACCTTCTGAATGTTGCTGCCTTTCTACTGTAGAGGTTTTAAGTTTGGAACTTGACAAGCATTGAGCCTAAGGCACGCCTTTAATAACTTACATCATACATATGAGCACCAAAATAAAACTATTTTTGTACTCTTCATACCCTTGACAAGACAAAACACAACCTTGTTAGAGAAAGGTTGATTCTATTCTATAATAGAGTTAATATTGTGTTGTTAAAAGCCATTGAATTTGACAAAACTAAGCCAAATGATCAACTATTGGGGTTAAAAACACCAAAAACAAATACAACTTGACCAAGGTTGCTCTGGTTGGACTACGAATTTTGATTCTCTAAATAAGCATTTCTATTGATCTTTTGATATCCACACAAGTTATCTAGGGTTCAAAAAAAATTAAAAAATGTAACCTTTGGTTACACTTATGCCCTTGCTTTTGCAAATCAAGTTTTAATAAATTGGATACTTGTGTTCATTCATAGGCCAAATAACTTTTTGGTAACCTAAACTACATTGCTTTTGGACCTAATTTTAGGCTATAAGAGACCAAATTGGTGAAAACTTTATTTTAAATTCCAGGGACCAAAGTTCTACGTGTGCAAGTGATCAAACTAAAAGGAATTGACAAGTCACAAACTAAAAAATACCTCAGCATTATAATAGAATGATATGATTTTCTCTATCTGAAATAAAATCTCAGAATCAACTAGATGAAACACAGAATCAGCATGCCAATAGACTTGAGGCTCTTCTATGCAACTCAAACAAAATCAGCCACTACATAATCAGTGATCAGTTCTTTTCACTGAAACTATCCTTCATTTCCACTACTAAACTTTGTAGTTTAGTGGTCTTTTATCTCTCACCTTCTATCAATTAGGAATTTTATTTCTTTATTGTAGATTAAAAAAAACACTTGAAAAGGAGCGACACCCCATAATTAATCACCTGTTTGGAATCATATACTGAAATAATAAACCATGGCCTTTTGTGAATTCAAGAGATGAAGTTAACAATAGTGTATAGAAAACAATAAAGCAAAGAAATACTCACACAAAAGCAGCATTCCGTGCTTGCCGTGAAACTAGTGCATTTGCCAGTACGAAGGAGCCAACGCCAAGATCCATCTGATAATCATCACATAAAGCTCACATTCACAATTTTGATACAAGGAAAAATAGTTTACCACAAAGTTTTGATAAAAAAATTTGAGAGTAAGAACAAGTCCTGAAAATTGATTACTTAATGCTGCCCCCAAGTATAAATCACATAAAGTTCTCAAATGCTCCATAGAAGCAATCATAGTTATTAAAGGGCTATAGGCTCAAGGCCGCACTAATGCGCAAAGTTGTAAAAGGCTTTTAGGGCCTAGGCATACGCAACAAGCATATCTCTGAATGATGTGATACTCAAAAGAATTGATAAAAATAAAATAAAATAATAGTAGATGTCGAGTTCCACTAACTGATAAAGCATTAACAAATAGAGAAAAGTATAAGTTAAATATAGACTTTACGGTTGGTGTTACTTTTTAGAACTTGGTAGAAGATAAATGAACCCAAACTTTGGAGTTTGGACATTCAAAGATAACCTAGGTAGGAAACAATCAGTTGGTTCAGTTCCAAACGGAAATAACCAAAAACTGAAATTCTAAAATTTTAAAAATCAAACCAAACCAAAATATGTAGGAAACAAAACCAAAAATTTCTATTCAGTTCATCAGTAGGGTTTTCTAGGTTGATTTTCAAAGAGAAATGGCCTGGTGCTTGTGAAAAGATAGTGGTTGAGTTGGAATATATGGGCTGCACCTCAATAAGATCAAGAGTTGTTTATTTACTTAAATCGTCCAGTTTTTTTTTTTCATTTAAAAAATCAAATTGAACCCAAAACTGAAATTATGTAAAATCAAAAACCAAACTAAATTGATTTAACCAAAAAAACAAACTAATTATGTTCGGTGTTCCAGTTTTAAACGAAACTACACAGCCCTAGAACATGAGTCTAAAAAACAATTTTCATAATAAAGATAATAAGAAAATATCAAAAAACAACATATGAGGAGAGGGATAAAAGGAACACAACAACAACAACAACAACAACAAAGCCTTAGTCCCAAACAAGTTGGGGTCGGCTGTATGAATCCTGTAACAAATAAGCTCCCAGGTAATATCCCAATCACACGCCTTAGACTCCTTCCATTACTCGGATTTTACGCCTCCATTCAAGTCTATTACTAACTAAATCCGCATCAATATTTAAAGCTCGTAAGTCTCTGTCTATTACTACCTTCCCAACTGTCCTAGGTCTACCTCGACCTCTCTTCGCCCCATCCACCATCAGGTTCTCCCCCTTGCGGACCGCCGCATTGGGAGGTCTCCGTAAAACATGCCCAAACCATCTAAGTCTTCCTTCTCTCACCTTATCACCAACCTCCGCTACCTGTGCTTTCTGCCGAATATGCTCACAATCTAGTATGGCCACACATCCATCTTAACATTCTCATTTCTGCCACGCTCATCTTATGAAGATGTTGCCCTATAGGTGCCCAACACTCACTACCATATAGCATCGCTGGTCGAACAACAGTC
>CAOGCB010466383.1:0-12021 GCA_948266635.1 Cnidoscolus chayamansa | reverse complement strand
TAATAAATTGCATATCATAACTTGATTGTGATCTTTATAATTAATTACAAGTTGTCAACACTAAACCCTCCTTGTTACCTTGGACACTTCACCACAGATTTGACGGAGTTTTCGATCCAAACCCACCCAATTCTATCGATAATTCCAACCTGCTCCTTGCTGCTCAAAACCCAGTTGCTGTGCTACTTCTGAGTCTTGATATTTGAAATTTTCACGTAAAAAAAATCCTTTGATCACCAGAAGCTTTCACCAATAATGGCAATTTCTAGCGATTCAATTATCAGATGCCACCAGAAAATATTTTCAAAGCACCCAATTCTTGAATTGGAGAATGGTGTTTTTGGAATAGCTGTGGGCGCTCGTGGGGTTTCTTGCATTACAAGAAAACTTAGAAGTAAGGCTACAGTGAGGACAGTGGCAGAAGCAGGTGTCAAGGGCTTGAAGAGATCTGAGCTGGATTTAGACTTGGGGTTGGATGCTGTGGCCGAGAGGGAGTTGAGAGAAAAAGGTTTCTCAGGTATGAGGAAGACGAAGCTGGTATGTACTATAGGGCCTGCCTGTTGCTCATCGGAGGATTTGGAGAAATTGGCTAGAGGAGGGATGAATGTGGCTAGGCTTAATATGTGTCATAACACAAAGGATTGGCACAGAGACGTTATTAGGAAGATCAAGAGGTTAAATGAGGAAAAGGGGTTTTGTGTTTCACTGATGATTGATACTGAAGGAAGCCAGATTCATGTGGTTGATCATGGAGCTCCTTCCTCTCTCAAAGCAGAGGTATTTAAATGATCTCACTTTTTAGTTTGTTACTTCTTTCTGGGTCACTGGCATTAACTATAATGTCATTATTAATTTATTTTTTGCTGAATCATTTCAACATTCTTTAGTAGCTGTTGATTGGGGGAAGATGAGTTGAGTAGCTGAAAGCCTGAAATTAGTACTAATTTTGCTTTAATTAGGCAGTCATGCGGTAATTGACCTTATTTTGTAGGTTTCAAATCATGATTTTCATGGAAAAAACTGGCAATTTCTTTTTGAGGTCTTTTTCCATTTGGGGCATCCGCAGTGAACGAAACAAAGGAATTAGGGAAAGGCTTGATTCTGGACTTGCTTATATGCCTAGGAAAAGTAATGTTGTTCACATTGGGTACATGGATATAAAAGAACTAGTAATTGGTTATGTTTTAATTTTGGAAAGAGATGACTCTGGTGAACTGTTTCTTATTTTGGCTTTTCATATTCATTTTCTTAAGTGGGACTTGCAATATTTATTTTTTGTTTGTTCTTGGGGCATCAGGAAGGTTCAGTTTGGGTATTTACTGCCCAAAAATTTGAAGGTTCACGTCCATTCACTGTCCGAGCAAACTACGAAGGGTTCTCTGAAGGTGGTGATTTTGTTGCTCAACTGTTTGTTGAATGTAAGTACAAGTAATTTTTTCCTGATCAAATGGGTGGTTGGCAGGCATTATGGTAGGTGATGAACTGATTATCGATGGAGGAATGGCAAGCTTCCAGGTTGTTGAAAGGATGGGAAATGATTTGCGTTGTAAGTGCACAGATCCTGGTCTATTCCTACCCCGAGCCAAATTGAGCTTCTGGAGGGATGGGAAGCTTTCCTATCAAGGTTTACCAACTATATCAGAAAAGGTTAATTTCCCCACATTCTCCTGTGGTACATCCATTTCCTTTGGCTAGAGAATCCAAAAGTAGGGAACTCCTATATCTGCTCTGACAAGATTTTTCTTTCTTGATATTGTTTTGCTGGCCTGCCTCAACAGACAAATTAGAAATTTATACGTTTTTATGTTTGGTTGTTTGAGTAAAATGTTGGTCACCCTGTGTTCCAAAATAGATCCCACTGTTAACTCTTCTTCTTTCTATGGGTTAATATGGAAAATAAGACAGGAGGAAAAGAAGCAGGTTGCGGACTAACCTCTTATGCTGATGACATATTTATTGAAAAATTTTGTGTGTACATATATACTAGGTAGGAGAAAAGAAATTATCTTTTGCTTCAGCTTATTGGATTTTAAACATAATGTTCCCTTCGGTTCACTTGGCTCTGGTATGTGGGGCTGAACCGCAGCCCTTGGAGGATGAAAATGGAGTTGTCTTCCTAACCAGTCATCTCCAAGAGCTGCGGTTGGGCTCTTTACAACAGGCAAAACAGTGTGGTTAGTGTTAGCAGACACTAAACATCTGATCAATTTCTTCCCTGCACATAATCATATTTTTCGACTTTTCAGGACTGGGAAGACGTTGATTTTGGAATTTCTGAAGGTGTTGATTTTGTTGCTGTGTCATTTGTAAATGATGCAGAGCCAATCAAGCATCTGAAGAGCTATCTCTCAACCAAGGCATCGAAGTAAGAAAATCTAATTCACAAAGTCTAATGACAATGGTGTAATTTGTGCTACTCTACTTCCGTTGTTATTCCTCATATTTCCATTTTCCATTAGATTCAATTTCTTCTTCAGTTGTGCCCAGTAATTGCTTCATCAATGGCCAAATAAAGTAGCTAAAAGTAATGTATTAATTGTAAAAACTAGAGACAATGGATTCTGCACTCGTTTTCTGAGGTAATGTAGTAAATTGTGCATTTGCATTTTTCTGTCCGACGTATTTTTTTTTTAATTTCAATTTTAGCTGTATAACAACTGTACAAGTTTGTCCTTTTCTCTTTCTTTATGGTTTTTGGAATTAGAAGCTGCTGATGTTAAATATGTTGACATTCTCTGCCAGATGAAAGCTGAAATTGCTGCTGGAATATTCTGCAATTCAATGAATATATAATTATTGTCATTTACAGATCAATAAGAGTGCTGGCAAAGATTGAGAGCTTGGAGTCTCTTCAGAAACTGGAAGAAATTGTGGAGGCTTCTGATGGAATTATGGTGGCTCGTGGTGACCTGGGAGTAGAAGTTCCACTTGAACAGATTCCAACGGTTCAAGAGGAGATAACTCATATTTGCAGGCAGCTGAACAAACCAGTGATTATAGCTTCTCAACTTCTTGAGTCAATGGTTGAATATCCAACCCCAACACGTGCAGAGGTACTACAATACACTGATTATTGCTTTGAAATCTGTTCTTTTTGGGCATTATGGAATGGTTGAATACTCCTACAATGACATCTTCTTTGATGCAATAAGGTTGCAGATGTATCTGAAGCAGTTAGGCAATCTGCCGATGCAATGATGTTGTCTGGTGAGTCAGCTATTGGATCTTATGGAGGTAAAGCTCTTTCTATCTTGAGAATGGTCAGTAACAGAATGGAGTTGCAAAGCTGTGAGGAAAACCATAAAAATGTTCTTCATCAACGTCAACTTGGAGATTCATTGCCTGATCGTATATCTGAAGAGATATGCAATTCTGCTGTTGAATTGGGTTAGTGCCTTTGCTTTTGTGCATTAATTATTTAGTTGATTATGTGAAATCAGTTGATTATCTTGGTTGCAGAGTCCTTTATTATCTTCAACTACACAAATAGATGTTAAACAGCTTACCAGCCTGTTGAAGACAGTTGGTACTTTCGAAACTGAATGCACACTTTGCCCTCTCACATTTTGACAAAAAGTTATTTTACCCCTGCAATTTCATAGTCATCCTAATTACCTCCTGTACTTGTAAACTGTGAAATAACTTGACCCCTCAACTCCAAGACAACTATACATATGGTGCCGTGCTTTTCCAAGTGAGTGAAGCTCATTAAATATGCTTACTTGGAAAAAAAAAAAAAGGAGATACAATGGCAAATAATTTACCTGCATTATCTCTTATTGTTCCTCTCTCTCTCTCTCTCTTTCTTCCAGAGACTTAAATCTCAGTAGGAAATGACTTAAATCTCAGTAGGAAATGACTAAAAAAATCGATTTGTACAGTTTGGTCATATGACACTCTTTGGTACACAACTTGCAGGAGTTATTCTACAATTTACAATTTCAAGGATTAAATAGGTGACTATAAAGTTGAGGAGGTAAATGACTTCTTATAAAAAGGTTAGAGGGCAAACTGTTAGGCCTTCTTTTAACGTTATAATAACTGGTGACTATAATTTACAGCATTATTTTTATGATTCTTATTCTTTGATGATTCACCTCGAAGGTGAAATTTGCTAAGGAGATCGATAGTGTAACCTATATGGAGAACTGTGAACTGAGTTATTCCTTGCACCCACAAGCATGGGGTTTTATTAGCTTTTGAAACATCTCAGTTGATCATGTCAATTGATTTTTATCCTATATACTGCTAATTTATCATCTTGCATGTTCTGTCTGCAGCTAATAAACTTGGTATAGATGCAATCTTTGTCTACACAAAGCATGGAGAAATGGCATCTCTCCTTTCTCGTAACCGTCCAAACCCTCCGATATTTGCGTTTACGGATGACAATGATGCTCGGATGGCTTTAAATTTGCAGTGGGGAGTTATCCCCATCCTTACTGATTTATCAGATGACATGGAATCCAACATATCAAAAACCACTGATCTTATAAAATCTAAAGGCATGATGAAAGAGGGAAATTCTGTTCTGATAGTCTCAGATCTCACTCCATCTTGTGCAGCCCGAACTGGTTTCCAGTCAATCCAGGTGAAGACCATTGTGTAGGAAAAATGCTCATCTTCAAAATATTCAAAAATCAAAGATACTAGGGAAGGTAAACTTGGATGCCATGATGAAACAGAAACTGCTGCCTGCCTGCCTGCCTGCCTGCCTTCCTTTTTCATGTATCTGCAAATTGTCAAATATAAGGACAGTATCTTTGTGTTGCATTGACAGAAAAAGTTGTCTAGCTTGGCCATAGATTGTTATTGAACCAGACTTCACACATCATTTTGTTAGGATTTGTTTACATAACTTTCCCTTCAATTTGTGATTTCCATTAATAATAATAAAAAAAAAAACTAGAGTGTGCTTTTATGATTCCAGCACTATTTTTCTTTAAACAACGACAACAAAAAGCCTTAATTCCAAATCAGTTGGGGTCGGCTGTATAGATCCTCTAACAAAATAAGCTCACAAGTAATATCAACTATCACACTACTTAGACTCATTCCATTACGTGAATTTTACGTCTCCATCCAAGTCTATTACTAATTAAATTCGCATCAATATTTAAGGCTCGTAAGTCTTTGACTATTACTTCCTTCCAAACTGTCCTAGGTCTACTTCGACTTCTCTTAACCCCATCAACCATCAAATTCTCCAACTTGCGAACAGCGCGTGGGGAGGTCTCCGTAAAATATGCCCAAACCATACAAGTCTTCCTTTTCTCACCTTATCACCAACTTCCGCTACCTGTACTTTCTGTCGGATATGCTCATTCTTAATTTTATCCAATCTAATATGGCCACACATCCATCTTAACATTTTTATTTCTGTCACGTTCATCTTATGAAGATGTTACCCTGTAGGTACCCAACACTCACTACCATATCCATTTTAAGTAGAAAAAAAAATTTATTTATCAATTTTTTAAGCATCTAAAATATAAAAAATATTTTCCATGAAATAAACTTAAATTGAAATTAATTATATTTTTTTATACTATAATTCTAATAATTTCATAATTACTGTACTGTTCTGTAAAAAAAACAAATTTACAGAAAAGTCTCCACACATACAATTGAACCATCTCCATAATTTAAATAATAAAACTATATTAATAATTTAATTTTAATAATTGTTTAAATACAATTAAAAATTGTTAACAATATAAATAAAATAATTATTTAAAATTTTAAATAAAATTTTATTTAATAAATTATATCATATCAAAATTATATATTTTAATTTATATAAAAAATAATTATAAACTTAATAAATTATTTTATTTAGCCATAACTCCAAAAGAAAAAAAAAAGACCGGATTACTTAAATGAATCAAATTATTCGTAAGCTATTTGAAGTTTGACTCGATAAAAACTCGATCGAGCTCGATTTATTTTTTAAATGAATCAAATTCGAGTTTATTTTTTAATTTAGTTTAGTAAACGAATTAATCTTAAACTTATAGATATTCGACTCATTAAAATTCGAAAATTCGTTTATTTATAAATTTATGAACTAACTCATTAATATAATTATTTAACTAAAATTATTTAATGCGAAAATTATTATGTTTAAATTAAAATTATTAGAATTACCAGTTAGATGAATTTTTTTAAAATTTTTTTATTAATTATAAAGTAAATATTTCTTTAGAAGAATTTAAAATTTAATTCGATAAAATTCTACAAAAACTCAATAAAAATTCAACTTATTTATTAAATAAATTAAATTTAAATTTAATTAATATTTAACTTGAGTTCAAAATAAATTAAACTCAAACTTGATTTAAACAACAAATCAAACTTAAACTTTCTAAAATTGGATTCCTCCCTCAACAACAAGCACAACAACAAGAATAGAGCAGAAATGACTGTATAGACATAGCTTAGTTGGTATTTAGGTGGCAAAATTGATGCTAAAAAATTAAGGTTCGAATCTCGATAATCATAATATGAGAGTTGTATTTTATGAGTGAAATCTTTATGAATAATGAATCTTATATTTCTCATTTAAGAGAATAATGAATATTGTAATTTACTCTCTCTTAGACTGGCATGAAAGTGGTCACCTAAAATGAGAGCATCACCTTTTTTTTTGGTACCAAAAGAATATAGCACAAACTATCACATGATATATATGCAAAAAGAGGACAGCACAGCATCAGCCATCAGGACCACATTGCATAAGATCAATCAAACTCTCTTTCTCTATCTGCCACACCATCTTTATTGCCTGTTGTCCGTACGATTTGTTGGCAGATTTCGCACGTGATCTGCATGCTCTGTAAAATCCAAACCAATTACATTTTCTAATACTATATAAATCGTTTTTCAAACCTCTCCACCGAAACTCAAACAGGAGAAAGGCAAATATAAATTCAACCTAAATGAACCAACTTGTTATTAAGTTATTTAAGGCTCTCTAGATAAAAAATTTAATTTAGTTTAAATTATTTTTTAAATAAATTATATTTTAATTTTAATTTTAAATTAATATAAAATATTATTTATTATAAATTAAATTTAAATTTATTAATATTTAATTCAAACTTAAAATTAATAAAATTTAAATTTAAAAAAATTTTATGAATTAAATTTAAATTTTTTAAATTCAGATTGGGTTTGATAGTTTAAATTATTAAAAATAAACAGTACTTTAAACCGCAATTTCTTGATCTCATTCACGAATCAAAAAGGAAAATAAGTGGAGAATTAATATAAAATTTAAGATTTGAATCTCGACAGTTATTTTTATTTATATGAATAAATTTTTTATTAATATTAAATTAAAATTTTCATATTAAATTATCGTGATTTAATTCTTAAAACGAAGATATATCACAGGCAGGAAAACCCATTTGTAAGTATCAAATAGTTTGATGTCTTTAAGTATCTCAACTACCAAAGTAGTACTTAACTGCTTAGTGCTAATATAATGTCCTTCATTAGCCTTCTTTCTTACCTCGTAATCTCCACCCTTTGCTTTTGCATCTAAGAAAATTCAAAACAAAAGAAAAATATTGATAAACCCAACGTCAAACTGTCACTCAAGACCTGCTTAATCACCTGGGGAAGTCCTAGATCCTGATCTTCTTTGGTCAACCTACATTTCTATCAAGAATCCTGTTCACTCTGGGCAATATCCATGGCAACAGCAACGAATTCTAGCTCTGCTTTTACGTTTCGTGCTTCAGTCCTTGCGAAGCGCCAGAGTGGTGGTTTGGACAAGAAGGTTTTTGGTCTTCCACTGTCTGTTCATGGGGTTTCTTGGAATGTGAGGAAAGTGAAGTGTGCAGCTTTTAAGCATGGGGTTGTGCGTGCAGTAGCAGAAGTGAGTACTAAGGAGTCCAAGGATTTGGATCTTTTGGGTTTGGATGTTGTGGCAGAGGGAGAGCTGAGAGAAAAAGGGTTCTTGGGGATGAGGAAGACGAAGCTGGTATGTACAATTGGGCCGGCTTGTTGTTCATCGGAGGAATTGGAGAGGTTGGCATTGGGAGGGATGAATGTAGCTAGGCTTAACATGTGCCATGGCACAAGGGAATGGCACCGCAATGTGATTAGGAGGATCAAGAAATTGAATGAGCAAAGAGGTTTTTGTGTTTCTGTGATGATTGATACGGAAGGAAGTCAGATATTTGTGGTGGATCATGGAGCTCCTTCCTCTCTAAAAGCTGAGGTATTTGTTTAATGAAAACGAGGTGACTGAGTAGAAATCTTACAATTACTTTTTTCTTTGCAGGAAAAATATGAAAATAAATCTTTTTCTTTTTACTGTAGGATATCTTTTCTTAGATTATGATTGTTTCACACAGTATTCCACAAATATAGAAAAGGGGTACTGGGTACACACAGCTTTATGATCAATAATGATGCTTGTTTTCTGAAAAGAAAACTGAAATTCTTTATGGCCTTTTTATTCTATCTGGAGCATCTTAGGTAACCAAATGAAAACCAGCATGATTTTGCATTAATAGGTAATTAACAAGAATCTCCATATACCCTTGTTTATGTTGATTTTGTTTGAAAGAAAGATTCAGTATTGGGAGGATTACTATTCTCATAACCCAGCAACTATTTTCCTTGTGAAAAACACTTGTCATTTTGTTTTGGCTTGAAGAAATTTGAAGATTTGATGGATATTTGTTCTGTCTGCAAATCAGGAAGATTCAATTTGGTTATTTACTGCAAAGAAGTTTGAGGGTTCTCTTCCTTTCACAGTTCAAGCAAACTACGAAGGTTTTTCCAAAGGTAGCAGAATGATTGTTTTTGGCTTGCATGTATAGTTATATTATGTAATTAAATGCAAGTGTTAAGTTTATACATGTCAAATGATTGGCAGGAATTATAGTTGGTGATGAACTGGTTATTGATGGTGGAATGGCATGCTTTGAAGTAATTGAAAAGGTTGGAAATGATTTGCGTTGTAAGTGTACAGATCCTGGTCTGTTTCTGCCTCGAGCCAAATTGAGCTTTTGGAGAGAAGGGGTGCTTGTGCAGAGGAATTACGGACTGCCTACTTTATCCGCAAAGGTTAAGTTTATATGCATCTATTATTATGTTTATTTCTTGGTCTCTAAAGGCATTTGTAATTTTGTTTTTGCTTCTATGCACCATTGAAGTTTAAACCATTTTTCAAGAAGGCTATGGACTAATTGAATTGCTTTAGGTGTTGGATATTAATTGTAAAATAAACTCGCAGCATAAAAGGTAGAACACAAGTGATCATCATGCTGTTTATTCACATTCATATGAAAATGCACTTCAAGCATATTGTTTTGAGTAGCATTTTACCTTGTAGAAATATGAATGATGGTGAAATGATGCAAAAGTTTGCAGTTGTGCTTCAAGATTTTTATGTTTCCTCCTATAGGATTGGGCCGATATCGACTTTGGAATTTCTGAAGGTGTTGATTTGATTGCTCTGTCATTCGTAAATGATGCTGATTCTGTCAAGCATCTAAAGAAATACCTTTCCACAAATTCAACCCAGTGAGTATAATTCATCGTATAATTACTTTACATGATTCACTAAAGATGATCTTCCTTCTAAAAAAGCTACTACCACTCCACAATACAAGCAATTAGCAGCTTAAGTTTTTCGCTTATGTTTTGTGGGGAAGCATGCAGTTTCATTCAACATATTCCTTTATTTTATTTTATAAACTTATCGAATCGATGCAAAAAAAATCCTTATTTCATTTTCTCCAATGATATATTTTCTTTTTGGTCATCCAATTGGAAATAATAGTAGAATTCACAAGTCATCAAGTAGCTCAAGGATGCATATGCATACAGTATACCATGGATTACGTACTCTTAATGGTCAAAGCGACTGAATGCTGTTATTAACTCGGTTTCTCATTTTTGCTCTAGATAGATGACTTTTAATAGTTCCCCTGCAGAATTACAAGGAAATTACTTCCTTCTATATGCTGAAATTATGGTTTTCATCATGTATATTGTTTGTCATTTACAGATCAATAGGAGTATTAGCAAAGATTGAGAGTTTGGATTCTCTTCAGAAATTGGAAGAAATTGCAGAAGCTTCCGATGGAATCATGGTGGCTCGTGGTGACCTTGGAGTAGAAATACCTCTTGAACAGATTCCAACTGTTCAAGAAGAAATAACTCGTATCTGCAGACAACTAAACAAGCCTGTGATTGTAGCTTCTCAACTTCTTGAGTCCATGGTTGAGTATCCAACCCCAACACGTGCTGAGGTATTATGCCACAAAATCTCTTAGAAATGGGGGAGAAAAGCCAAGGAAAATTAAATTTGTTTTGCTGTATGATATTATAATAAAACAATAAAGTCAAAGAAAACAAAACACGATTTGATGGCTGAATCCAGATGAGAAATCGCAAACCAAGATATTGAATCCATCAAATTGCATAAAAGAGTGGAAAAAGGACTTTTGATTTGTGCGGTTGGAAGAGATGTTTATAATAACTTCAATTTCCCTGTAATTAGAGTTGAATGGTATGTTGCCATGAGATATTCAGGATTTTCACTTGTTTGAATGGGTAGAAGATAGATCTTTTAATGGAATTGAGTCATCACCTTTCTGATCAAGAATTAAGATTCCTTTTCCTGGGAACCTAGTTTTCTAGCTTTCATCTCATGCTATTCTTTTTCTGACAACATCATCACAAAACATATAATTATTAGTGAAGTTTCATCGGTTGATTTTTCTTTTGTGCTGCAATAAGGTGGCAGATGTTTCTGAAGCAGTTCGACAGTATGCTGATGCATTGATGTTGTCTGGTGAGTCAGCTGTTGGATCATATGGGCAGAAGGCTCTTTCTGTCTTACGAATGGTCAGCAGTCGAATGGAACTATGGAGTCGCGAGGAAAACCAACAAAGCAATCTACGCACACGTCAACTTGGCGAGTCATTGCATGAGCGCATTGCAGAAGAAATCTGCAATTCTGCTGTTGAAATGGGTACACTTCTATTTTCTTTTTTTAAAAAAAATGCCCTTCTTTGTTAAATAATGATGTAGGAAAGTAACAGAAGTCACTTGATCATGTAATAGAAGCCGAACACTTTCTCAATCTTTTCAAAATTATTCTAAAACCATACACAGTTTTCTTGTTTGAGAACACTTGGATTCTGTTCATTCAATGTATATCATGTCAGAATGTGTCCTGTAAACCATATGTTTATATGCTCTCACATAAAATATTGACCTGGCTTAGGTAGATTTTGAAATTTACATTGCTGTGCTTGTTCTGCAGCTAACAACCTTGGAGTAGATGCAATCTTTGTGTACACAAAGTATGGAGAAATGGCATCACTTCTGTCCCGAAACCGCCCGTATTCTCCCATATTTGCATTCACAAGTGATAGTACAACTCAGATGGCTCTGAATTTGCGGTGGGGAGTCACCCCCCTCCTCGTTGATTTGTCGGAAGATATGGAAGACAACATCTCAAGAACCATTGCTCTTATGAGGACAAAGGGAATGATAAAAGCAGGAGATTCTGTTTTGGTGGTCTCAGATTTAACTCCAACACGTGCAAGTTCATCAGCATTCCAATCCATCCAGGTGAAGACCGTAGTTTAGGTGATTTTCTCTCATAATACTTGTAAGAATAGTAAACTGCAGAAGCTTCAAGTTCATAGGCGTTTCTGAAAGATGCTCTTATTCACTATGATCACTGCATCATGGACTCGTGTATTCCCATGGTATAGTTGGAAGATCATTCGGTTATCGTTAAGCGGCGGCTTTTTCTCTACACCGTCAGATCACTAAGACCGACTTTTGTCTCACCACGACCAGAAGGGGTGAAAGAGGAAGCTTGTGAACTGAATTTGAAGGTTTTCTTTTAGAAGATTATGTGTTTTATTTCTGTTACTTGGATGCATAATTATCTTTCAACACATGAATGCTTCAGAAATTTAGATTAGGGGCCAATTAAAACCTTTTTGACTTTGCAATCAGAAAATGAATTTCAGAAAAAAAAAA
>CAOGCB010465679.1:0-16399 GCA_948266635.1 Cnidoscolus chayamansa | reverse complement strand
ATGGCGTTAAATACCTTATATATAGGAATTATATCATATTGTAGCGCACTTAAGTATTTTCATAGATCAACTACATATGAGATGATTTCCATTTACATGGGCAGATCTTGAATTCTAGTCCGGACATTGTCCATGAAAAATGCAACTCATAAATAAATATGTAAAAATCCACTTATTTTTATGTGAATTCCTACCTATCTCCGTCCGTAGTGGACCAGGAGTAGACTCACACATGCAACATTCGACTTGGTCCTTCATGAACCGAATTGTCATATATCAAATATGAAGTAGATATCCGACTAAAACAACTCATTGCATTGGAAAAAAAACAGAACTAATGCTTTCATGAGAAAAATATAAACAGAAGAAAATATTCTGGACTTATTTTACGATTAAAGAAAAGGGGCCTCATTTTCCTCTCCATCTGAGGAGTTAAAAGTCCTTGCATATCAATCGACCGTCCAAACACTACAAAGGGGTAGCAATCTATGACTTGTGATGTTCAGACAACATAGTTAACTACTGTAAGCACCACATCTCACCTCTATTTGTATTTACAAACCCTTTTTTTCCCAAAAAGGAAAGCGAAAAGTAACCAGGATATTAAAAATTCTGAGATTCTTAAGCAATATATACCTCCTCTCAAGCATGCCCCCTTGTTCTGTTAACATTTTGAGAACACGACCACCTCTGGAAATGAACACATGCCGAAATTGCAAGCTGTCACTCTTCCTTAACAAAATAACTTTGAGGCAGAGTAAAATCTTCTTCATGACCCAGGATTTCTAACTCTTCATCATCTGGTTTCTGAAACTCAGTAAAGAAAACACACCATATCAACAAATATATTACTCTCCTTTAAAAAGGAAAAAACAGATGATATTCAACAGGCAAAAGGAGAACACACGGAGTAGTAATTATAGTGTCTCAAGAGGGCATATTGTTATTCTATGAGTTTTGGGTAAGCAACCACAAAGGTGCATGTTCAAATATGTTGAGAACAACCATTCATACAAAAATATGGAAAGGTGAGACTTTCCAAACTCAGTTCCAAAACTTTGATCCATGTGATACTCTTATTAATTGCTTCTTATTATTTTGTGATCAACAATAGCACATATTACATCCATCATCTAAACACAGACATTCTCTTAAAAGAAACAAATATACTCTAAGTCTGTAAAATACCAGCATTTCTATGTTGTAGAAACGGTCCAGCAACTGCAAAACCTCATCAGGCGAAAAATATCGATCAAAACTGCGATGAAGTCATCAAGGTATTAACAAAAATTGATTGAAACAGAAGTTTCAGCAAAATCTTTACTTCAAAACCCAGCAAAAGTGAAAAGGAAGCAGAGTTCTGAGAACAAAATAACCTTCTACGCAGAAACTCCATTAGACCATAAAGAACAAAATGGCGATGCATGCCTGCATGAAAATAAAAAAGCATTAGGTGACATTTTTTAATAAACTGATTATATACCTTAGAAGCATGGACTGAGATATAAGGAATTTATGATAGAAATGAGCTAAGGAGAGACTCTGCCACCTTGACAGATGTTAAAAAATATTTAATACGAGAGGACGTCACCTAATGCTTCTTGATCAATCAGGAAAAAAAATAAAGCATGAATTGAATTCATTCTGTAATATTCTAAAAAACAACGCAAGAAAGCTTTAAATGAAACTTTTTAGCATTTAGATTAATAAATTCAAAAACATTGGAACTAATTGAGTAAAGAGTGATGCTCAAAAACACATTCAGCTACTCAACTGAAATTGCTTATATATTATAGAGGCTAAAATGAGTAACACAACTGATAAACCAAAACCAAAATACAAAATCTCAACGAGCTTTCAAATTTATCTCCCCTATATAAAAAAAAAAAAAAAAAAAAAAACAATTATCCAGATAAAGAAGTTCTAAAATTTGGGTTTTCTCGACATATTATGAAATAATATCATCAATGATCACTAGAACAAAAAAAATTAAATTCAAGTGTCTCAATTTCCTACTTCTGGAAAAGAATTCCATTGCACTAATTGCCAGTTGAAAATTTTTCTCAACAGTTACAAATTTTGCTTAACAATTATTGGATAGGTTTTATTTTAAATTTTTTGGTGTCCAGCGTACCAAAATCAATTCATCAAGCAAACTGATACCATCAACATGTACATAAAATTAAAAATTAAAGAGGATTCTGAAAGAAACTGCCTCGCAGTTTGACCGGATGATAAATTTGAAGAGCTTCCAATAGCCTGAGCTCCAATTCAACTTGTGACTCCTCCTAATTAACCAAAATAAAACAAAATTCTGTCAATTCCAATTTCAAAACAAGCAAAAAAACGTAAATCTTAATAAAAACAGGGAGAGAGATAGGACTCAAGAGAGAGACCTTAGGGAGAGAGGAAGCAGAGGAAGGAGGAGCTTTACAAGGAGAATGTACGGACATGCCTTCCTGTTCTTCTTCTCTCTCTTTGACATTTCCACCAGCCTCCATTTTCCAGGCCTGTTTGGCTATGAAACGACGAAAACTGGATGGTATTTGTGTTTAAAAATGCTTTCTGTAACTTGGAAATTGAAAACTTAAAAATGACACTGTTTTCAGTTTTTGTTGGGCGAGGGTTTAGCGTTCATCCCGAAAAGGAAATTTAAGCTGATATTTGGGCCTATTGGGCTTTTTTATTTTCTTGGGTTGACTCAAGGTTTTGAGATTTTTTAAAAAACTTAAAATATATCAATTATATTCAAAAATTAAAATATTTAAAATATTTTTATAATTTTTAGTATTTAAAACATTTAAAAGAAATAATTAATAAGACAGAATTTTCTATTAAAATAAAAATATTAAATTATTCTCAAATAAAATAATACTTTCAAAACACTGTTTTGTGAATTTTAAGAATTTTATCTATATTATTAGAATTTCTATTTTATTTATAAACATTACTTTTGATATTAGTTAATAAATTATTTTAAAAAAATAATAAATATTATATATATATATATATATAAATTAATTTTCGTCTATCAGTACTATTAAAATTTTATATACAGAAATTTTATTTATAGATATTATTTTTAGTATTGAAATTAACGAACGGTTAATAAGTTAATTTTAAAAATATTTAAAAAATTATGTATATATGAATTACTTTTTGCAAAATAAAGCTATTAAATGTTCTTTTTAAAAGTATGAATTTTAAATTAAATTAAATAATTAATATTTTTTAAATATCTTCTTTAAAATACTAGTGAAGCGTTTAGTTATATTCAGCTTTGTTTATTAGGTAACCTGAAAATATGATAAATATATTTATAAATCTTATAAAATTTTAGTTAATAAAATTATTGTAATTTTTATTATAATTTCATTTATTTATTTTTTTATTAAAAATAAAAAGCATATTTTTAGTTTTATTCCAAATTTTCTGATTCCCTTTCAGCCTTAAACGCATGAACAATGCCGCAATCTGCTGTCATCGTCTTAACTAATTTTGGGCAAAAGCAAGAGTGGTCACGTAAGCCTAAAGTATATAAATTTCTTAAGTGTTAATCCATTGATTGACTTCAATAATAAACCTTTTTATGGTCTGATTTTAATTTCATGTCGAAAGGTGAATCCCTCGTCTTGCACTTCTGCCTGATAATTCGTGGAGGATTAAATCATAATATAACAGGTTTTTAAATAAAAAGTTTAAATTTCGTATGCATAAAAAATTCACTCAAAATATAAAACTTCCATACTACATTAATTATGAAAACTTATTATCAAATCTACCAATCCAATTATCAGAGCTTTTGAAAAAATAAAAAACTTTTAAATTGACAAGAAAAGTGGGCCACATCGTGATATCAAAATCATTCCATAACTTATGGAGCATGCGGAGCTCACAATTCTTAAAGTTATCGATACAGAAAATCATCTTTGCTGTCGTCGCGTGATCACAGACAAATTAACGGGGAACTCTAAATAAATTAAATTATTTATAAATTATTTAAATTTAATAATATTTTTATTTTTTTAAATAAATTTAATTTACAAAACAAATTAAATTTAAATTTATAAATATTCATTAAAATATAAAAATTTATTTATTAACAAATTTGCTAAATAATTTATAAAATTAAAATTATTATTTTTAAATTAAAAAAATTAAAAATATAAAATATATATATTTTTAAGCCATTTGGAGATTTAGATGATAAAAATTAAATAAGAACTCGATTTGATGAATCAAAATTAAGCTTATTAATATTTTATTCGAATTTAAAATAAATATGACTCCAGATTAATTCAAATTCATAAAAAATTTAGCCAATTGTTTTTGTTTAGTTGATTTATAATTGAAATTAATATTTTGTGGAAGGGACACAATAAAGTTGAAATAATATGGTGAGAGAGATATTGTCAGTAAGCGTGGAGATTTTACTAATAAGTTAAAAGAGAAAGGTTCATTTCGAATTCCAAACTCTTCTCCCAACCTAAAAAATAATAGATTGCACCATTTTGTTCAAAGAGGTTTTTCTTTTCCCTAAATCATTAATTATGCTCATTAAAAATAATAAAGTGTTGATTTTTAAGTTACAAATATATTTTAAATTTGAAAATTTTATAATTAAAGATAAATGTCTACAAATAGTAGTAATTTTTTCTATATGAAAATTGTTGATTTGTTGAGAAAAATAAATCTCTAAGCATTTATTGTAGCCATATAGTGCACATTCCTTCTAATTTATAATGTAATATGTTTGTTATTATTCTCTCAAATATAAAATAAATAAATTCTAAATATAAATAAATTCATATAATAATATAAAATTTGAATATTATAAATTTATACAATATATAACATTTTATTATAAAAAATATAAAATTCATTTTAAATATATTAAATTGATATAATTATTTATATTTTTCTACGAGTCTATACAATCATTTTAGTAGATTTTTCTTTTTTATAAAAATAACATTTATTTTGTCTCCTTAAGATTGTCATGAGTTAACTAAAATATAAAATTTACACTAAATAAACTTATTCAAATAAGAAAGACATAAATATAAATAAACTGAAAATATAATTTTAGGAAACACATCATTGAAAATAATGTTTAATAACACTTGAGAAAATGAAGTATATAAATACCATTTTTTATTTTGAAGTATATATCTTCGAAATGAAAAAGAAAAATATATTAATTTGCTTAAAAATAAAAAAGAAAGAATGAAATATCTAATATGAAATAATATAGTATTCGAATAATGAATATGATACAACTCAAATCACCAATATAAATGATATATTATAATTTTTTTTATTAACAATTATAATTATATATGAAAAATTAAAATTAATTATAAATTAAATTAAGAAAATTTATAGAGATTATTAAATATAAATATAAATATTTTATTTATTTATTAAAAATTTAAATTTATATTAATTATTAAAATATATAGAAAACAAATATTTATTTTATATTATTTTAATGATAATTATTTATTAAAAAATTAAATTTATGTTAATTAATAAAAATATATAAATAATAAATTCTGAAAAAAAAGTATTTTGAAAAATCTGAATGTTTCCTTCCCTTTTAAATTTTATGAAAAGCTTCTCAGAATAAAGATGATAATGGTATAATATCTAAAAAATTAACAAATTAGAATCGAATTCCATTAATATTTTGTTATTTGAATCATATTAAAATTCTATTAAATTAATTAAAATGATTTTAAATTCAATTATTATTATTTAAATAATATTTATATTTATTCAATTTTTATATATTTTAATTAATAATTATATAATTTTTTTTTAATAATTTTCATTCTTAAAAATTTTTAATCTTAATTTTAAATAAAAATAAAAATATTATTATAAAATATATATTTTATACAATTTAACTTGATATATAAAATTACTCCCCTTGAATACTAGTTCTCAAGATTTACTCGAACTCGTTTTAACAAGGGTACGTTTGATTGTGAGGAAAAAAAAGCCGTGCCGTGGAAATTAGGCAAACAGAGTACAGACAAGGGAATCAAAACGCCATGCAACTGTTTTTTCTCGTTCTCTTCTCGAGTTCATGCTGATGAGTTCAGCTTCATATAAAAGAAAAGATAAAAGATGAAGAATGCTATTTGCCGCTTAAACTAATATTTCTTTTTCTCTGATATCTCCGCTTCTAAAATACTTAATCCCTCGATTTTCACGTCTCCGCTTGTTTGAAAAAAAAAAAACGTTTACTTCCAAACATCATTCTCTTTCTAATTTCTCTGTTCGATTTTCGCTCTTCCAATGGCTTCTTCCATCGCAGCCTCATTTCACTCTTCAATTTATGCTTCTCGATCGCCTTCACTCTACTTGTCGCCAAGCAAAATTTCACCAAATCATGTTTTGCTCCAAGCTCGATCACACCTGGTTGCTAAATCCACGCGCTTGGCTTTGTCGCCGTTGCCGGAGATTCCAAACTCTCTTTTGGCAGTTGAATTCTCTAGCAAGCCGTTGAGACTCGCCGGTTGGAGTCTAACTAGTAGGCGACGAGGTGAGCTTCCCGTCGTTAAGGCTGCAGCTGCTGATGCCGAAGGGTCAGACTTACTTTGTGTTTTTAGTATGCTTCTGTAGTTCCGTTTGGCTGCTAAGAAAATAGAGGAAAATTAAATTGAGAGAGTTTCAATTTTTCTCCCTTCTTTTCCACTTATGATTCTGCTGCCGTAGTAAGATATTTGTGGGGACTTGATTCATTTTCGTTATTGTTTTTATCTGTTTGTTACTTGTTTTGTGGCTGTAGACATGTGGAGCCTGCAAAAAGCTTTGGTGATAGATATCCTGCACTTGTTACAGGTTTCTTCTTCTTTATGTGGTAAGCTATTGTCAATTTTGTTTTGTTCACGCCTTCATTGAATATAATAGAGCAGGAATGAAACGACTTTCCATTCCTCGATTATGTGTCGAATATGTTTCTAGAAAATTTTAAACTATTACAAAATAGTTCCACATTTCAAATTTCAACTAGAATTTAAGATTGTGAAATAGCTCGCTAATCAAGAGGATTACCGATAACTATTCTATGTTCATGCTATTCCATGAACTGATTCTTTTTTTATGCTAATTCAACACTGCAGGAAGTAGCATGTAGCTTCTAAATGTTTCGCAGCTCCTTGTGTGATTTGTGGTTATTACTGTTTGCTTGTATCTGGTCCATTATTGACTCATTTCTGTTTTATGCGCAGGTACTTCTTAAATGTCATTTTCAACATATTGAACAAGAAGGTCTATAATTATTTCCCATATCCATAGTATGTGGTTCTTGCTAGACAATTATGCTTTTTAACTTATACATGGATTACAAGTTGAGTTCATATTATGTCCTATACTGCACCCCAGTTTGTTGTTGTCTATAAAATGTCCAAACCGTGGGTTCTGAAGTGTATTATTCCCCTTTGCGATTGGAAATACGTCTTTGCAGTTTTGTATCAGTCATACATCTCTTAGTTGGAGTGGCATATTGTCTTGTCTGTTGGGCTGTTGGTCTACCAAAACGTGCAGTAAGTTATGGTTGACTTGCCATCTTTTCTCCACCAGGTTCAATAAGGATTCACTAATGACATGATTTACTCTCTAACTAGCCGATTGACAGGGACCTCCTGCTACTGTTGACTCCAGTTGCATTCTGTCATGCCCTTGGACATGTCATGTCCAATGTATCATTTGCAGCTGTTGCTGTATCTTTTACACACACTATCAAAGGTATTGATGATGTGAATGATTTAAAAGTAACTGTTGGGAACTGCTTTACCTTGTGAATATACTCCATTGAAATAGAGAACAATGAGGACATCCAGTGTTGATGCAGTTGCATTGCACTTGCATACATGCATATGCACACAAATAAGTACACATTTCATGTCTTCTCAAATCTGAGAACACATGGATGTTCAAGAGCCAGGGTTGTAGACATTAATTGTTTATTCATATCAGAAGTAGATTCTCCTACACTTTCCTGATGTGAAAATTTATCATGCTCATTAACCAATTGGATAACAGATTATATAGATAGTCTAATTAGGTGCATGTTATAACATATTTACAGATTCCATTTGAAAAGCATTACTAGAAAAGTTTCTCATTGATGGATGTTTCAAGCTTTTGAAAATTGGTACAGCTACAAACTTCTAAGTGACTTGATTATGTTTAGGTGACGAGGACGAGTATTATCTTCTCTCTCTCTGTTTTTGGTTCACCTTGAATGATCTATGTTTAGTTTCATGCAATTTTTTTAAGTTTAACACAGTGGTAATGTTGAGCGATGGATTTTATCTATTAACTATTTTCCTTCGTTCCTCTATAGCTCTAGAGCCATTCTTCAATGCTGCTGCTTCTCAATTCGTGCTCGGCCACCAAATTCCTTTGTCCCTGTGGTTGTCATTGGCTCCTGTAGTTATTGGTAATTTCAAGGACTGTAAAGAATTTTGCCTTTGTCTTTATTCATTTCATTGCAAGGAAATAAAATACCATTTTTCCAACCTGAAATTCTAAAATATATATATTGGCATCTTACCTGTTAGTCAATCCTGATCTTTATGCAATATGAAGTTCTCCGGGTACTCTTTGTACTCTATTGATCGAGGTTTCATGTTAGGTGTATCAATGGCATCATTGACTGAACTTTCCTTCAACTGGACTGGGTTCATAAGTGCAATGATTTCAAACATTGCATTTACCTACAGAAGTATCTATTCTAAAAAAGCAATGGTAAGATGATTAGGTGGAAAGATGTCTGTCTTGTTTTTCATTTTTGTGACCTATTGAGGTAGATACTATAATTTCTTCAATAATTAAATTATCTGAAGGATCCTTTGGCTAGGTTTTCGCCATGTCATAAATGATGCATTGAGAATATGTTTTTTTTTTCTAAATTTGAAAAACATCTTTTGGGGACAAAATAAATTGAGTCCGATTGTAGAAAGAAACCCTATAATTATGTTGGATGTGATACTACCTGGTATATTTGAAGATTCAACTAAACTGATTGTAGTTTCCTCGGTGTTATTGAGATTCCCATGCAAATAGCAGGTACACCATTATTCTTGGATGTCGAAAACAACAGAATTTTAAGAGTTCATTTAAAACCCTTTTTCTGCTGCTTTCATGCATGAAAAGATAGATACTATCTTCTCCACCAATGTCCAAACACTCCCGATAGATACTTCAAGGCATGCAACATAAATTTAAATAAACTATAAGACCAACATATATAATCTTTGGAATATTTGAAATCAATATATTAAATCTAAAGATTTTTTAGATCCTGGAAAGTACTCATATAGGCAATGTTTCTATTAAAAATCAAGTTGGGAGTGCTGGTATTTGTTTATGGTGTACTAGATTTACCATATTCTCTACCATTCAATTTTTAACAGACTGGTATGGACAGCACAAATGTTTATGCTTACATTTCAATAATCGCCCTCTTGGTTTGCATCCCTCCAGCAGTCCTAGTGAGTATACTTATCACAGAAACCACTGAAAATTTTACATCTTTATTGCTTTGTTTTTGTTGATAATATCTTATGACTGTTGGTTCATCTGAATGTGTTTTCAGATTGAGGGTCCTCAACTGATGCAATATGGTTTCAGAGATGCAATTGCCAAAGTGGGATTATTTAAATTTGTTTGTGACTTGTTTTGGATTGGAATGTTTTATCATTTGTATAACCAGGTATCTCAATTTTATCAAACTCGTAGGTCTCCTTATAACTTTACAATTCCATTTGAGAAACGAGTTTGGTTCTTTTACTAGACGTGATTTCATAATTTGCACTTAGCTAAAATGAGCTTTAAATTTCAGGTTGCAACAAATACTCTAGAACGAGTTGCACCACTTACACATGCTGTTGGAAATGTGTTGAAGCGAGTTTTTGTCATTGGATTCTCCATCGTTGTATTCGGTAAGTACGCTTATCTCTCATATGACCTGCAAACAAAATTTGAGCAAGCATGTTTCTGATGTGAAAAAGGTCCTTTTATCATTTTGGGGCTTAAGTTAATAGAGTTGATGCTATAAATATCTAACTATTGCTTGATCTAAGCTTTCTTTCCATCAAAATGCTGAAATGAAATGCAGTGCATAACTTAGACTAGAATCTAATTGACCAACTCATTTCCTCTCAAATGAAGGAATCATGCTATCTAAATATCATGTCATGTGGAATTAGATCTTCCTAAATCTTTTGCTTATAGGAAGTCTTGACTTGATTATATAAGCATTTTTATTGCACATGATTTCTATATTTTAGTAATGATTGAAAATGTGCAGGCAATAGAATCTCCACTCAAACTGGAATTGGTACTGCGATAGCCATTGCAGGTGTTGCCATCTACTCTCTCATAAAGGCTAACATGGAAGAACAAAAACGGGTAAGTTCTTTTTAGTCCACTCTTGCTTTATCCATTTATTGGTGATGTTTTCCATGGATAAAATTTTCAAGATTTTTCCATTCATGACTTGATAAGTTGTGCCAAATGTCAGAGTACTAAATGTCAAAGTATTCAATATTAACATCTGCTAAGATTCCAGCAAACCTAGACCTTTTTTCTAGACAGTCTTAGGGGGATATTTGAATTAGAGGTGTGGAGTAGGTGATAGAGCTTTCATTTCCCATTGCTATTATGAACCCATTTGATAAAAGTATCCAATAGCTATTCTTTACCTGATCCGCCCCTTGAGTTATCGTAGTTCAAAAAAATAGTGGAATCTGTTTAGTAAAACTGACAGCGGACTGATAGCTGATTTGCAAAAAATTCATAGTAAGCTATTTTAATATATGTCCATCTGGTTGCATCAAATAAAGGTATATATCATATTATTTATTTTATTATTGAAATATATATTTAATTAGTAATTTATCATATAACAAATATAAAATTTATAAAAATAATGTTTAATTCATATAATTTTAATGTAAATATATATCTTTAATCATATAAAAATAAACATCATAATTAATTTAATTATTATTTATAGTATGTTTATAGTTATTTATTTTATAATGATAAATAATTTATTAAATATAAAATTTAATTTGGAGATAAATATTTTATAATTAATAAATATTATATATGATCTAAATAAAAAATAAAACCTCATAGAAGTAAAGCTAATAAAAAATGTAATTGATAGAATACCTATTAGTTATGAGATGCTATGAAACAAATAGATAAGATGTTTGGAAGCTTATTAAAATTAAAAAAATTTCATTTTAAAAAAATTAAAAATATATCTAATTTTATAAAAACTTATTTAATTTTTTTTTCTTCCAAAAATAAATCGTTGCAAATAAAAGCTTCAAGAGTAAAATACATGAATCATTTTGATTAAAAAAAGGTTTAAGTTACTTAACACTCATATACAAAGCATGAACTTGTAACTTCGTCTAGTCTTATATCTTTGCTGTTTTTGTGTTTTAGTTGTTATTTTTTAATCAATGTTTTAGTATCAAATGCTATGATATCATACTCGTATCCTAGAAAAGCAAAATGACGAAACAAATTAAATAAGTATATAGGCTTCCAGTATTTGCTGCATTTTTCTCTTTAAAACATCAAAGAATTAAAATGTTTGTTTTTTTAGTAATCGAATATTAACTATTGCATAATAACAACCAAAAGAGCATCTATACTGAAAGGCGTCAGCAAGTGTGAAGCCAGAAAATTGAGTCAATCGGATCAAAATTTTTTAATAACTCTCTAGATGAAAAGCTACAAGGGTTAAATTGCGAAAAACGAATCATTTTTCTTTATCAAATGTGAACATGAATCATTTGATTTTGGGCATATAACCAGAAAAAAAAAAGTTATTTAGAGTGGAATGATCCCTAAGTTTTTGTAGTTGTAAATCTACATTGTTGTAAATTTACTTTTCTTGATAATAGTGCAAACTGATGACTCGATTAATTTTCATTGTGACACTTTCTATTTGGAGCATATCATTCATATTCAAAATAATTATATTGTGATTCTTGAAAAAAATTCCTTAATATTGCTCATGATATTGCTAAACTAGACAATTCCTTGAATTCTATTTACTACTTTGGAATGATCAACTTTAGAAGGGAAAAAATTCAATTGATTTTTTTTATAAAATTATATATAATTTTAATTTCTTTAAAAATGATGTTTTTTTTTAAAACTGAAATGACTTAAATTTCTGATAGAAAAAAATCAGTTTAATTTAATTTTAATAAAAAAATTTATTTCAAACAAAAAATCAAACAAAAAAATAAAGTTATCATGTCAAAATAATTTGTAACGGCGCTGCCGTTTCTTTAGTTCTAAAAACCCTTCATGACAGCTCCTTTGCTGGCAATCCTGTAATCCAACCCCAATTTATATCGGCTCTCTGCCTTGTTGAGTGCAATGAAATTCATCTTCGAATTAAAATCCTTACCAAAAAACTTGAGAATAACTTTTTACTTTTTATTCAGAAGAAAACTGAGATGAAATAGGGGGAAACTATTCTTGTTAATTTGAAGATGAGAAATAATGAACAGTAGTATTGGAGAGAATAATCAAAATGTCCTCGCAATATTACATTAAGAAGTTTTCTTATTTTAATTAACTTAAATTACATCACATAAATGTATATGAAAAATCTTTTTTATTTATTCTTTATAGTTTTACTTGATCATATTTTCACTTTTATACAATTTTTTAAAAAAACATCGAGTGGATATTTTTTTATTATTTTTTAGTGGGTCCATTCATATCTTTTAATGAAAATTTTCATATATATACTCAATGGGTCAATTGACCCACTTCATTCCATGTAAATCTACAAGGATCAAATTCGAGTCAAACTTTTCATATTCGTTTTTGGTATGAATAATTTGGTATCGGTGCTCATGCGCATTTTTTTTTTTTTACGATTTCAGAAGGCAGCTTTAGCTCCTGCATCATGAGGAGATACTGTTTGGATGTTCAAATTCAACTGAAAATTTTACGCTCTTAGAAACTGTTGAAAGAATAAGATCAACTGGCAAAGAAGGCCATAAAATATTATGGTGATATTTACTTTTTCGTATTTAGAGGGTAGTATCAGAGGCCCAAAACGTAGATTTTCTCTAATACTGCAGTCTTAAGAGCTACTGGTGCGCCAACTTTTTATTTTGAAGGGTGTTTTACTTAACTCATGAGCACTAATGCTTTTAGTTATTTAGAACCTTTAAGTAGGGTTAAACTGATTATAACTCTATGAAATTTCATGTAACATCCTAATTTTCTGTAATCATGGTTAGCTTGAATAAATTTTGAATGAATAAAGAAACATATTATATTAAAGAATAAATCTACAAGGATAATAAATAAAATAATGGATTAAGTAGGAGAATATTAACTGTGATAGATACTATATTAACTGTAATATAAACCGTGTTACGATTGAGGAAACGCTGCTATAATTTGGCCTAGATATATATTGCGGTAGAAACAAGGAGGAGACATATATATCTCGGTTTAATGGAGAATGTATCTCGGAATATAAGTTGGTGAAATAAGGAGATGAGTCACAAGGGAAAGAAATGAGACTCGATAGGATATATTAATGTTACAGTCCAATAAGGGCGAGATAAGGATGATTCGGTTAAACTTGGATTGAAATTCAGTTAAGTATGAATGTTGAAAGCTCAGTTTACAGAGAATGAAATAAGGAAGATCCATTGAACATAATGGAAAGACAAGAGATGTAATAAAGTCTCGATCGTAAGGTAAATGAATGAATGTTTCGGTTGAATGAAGGAAGAAAGATGAAAGGAAAAGTAGAATAATCAATTTATTTTAATCGGAAAAGAATAAAATGATTATAATATGAGTTAATGGATAATAAATGAGGGTCGTATTGTGTGAAGTGTCATTTGTCGCAGATAATGAAACGAGTGGCATCTACTTTAAACTTAATAAGGACATATGTTTTAAAGAGGACACGTGTCTTAAGCAGACAAGAGATAATATGCATGAGGTAGTGTTTAAGACTTTCATAGTTAGAGAAAGTGAAAAGAGAGTAGTTTTGGAGTTAAGAGCATTTGAGAAGAGAGAAATATAGAAGACTTTTATTTTGGATATCTTGGAGAATCTTAGGAGAAGTTACGGTGGAGAAGAAGAAGTCATATGTGGATCTGAACAAGGAAGGAGGAAGAAAAGAAGGAAGTTGTGAAGCAAAAATAAAGAAAAAGAGAAACTGTTGAGTTGATAAGGCTAACAGAAGGAAGGAAGAGGAAAAGGGACTAAACATCCAGGTTAGGTGTTATATTGAGTAAGTTAGTTACTACATGTGTGTTTGTGATGATAGGTATTACAGTAAAACAATAGTGTTATAGAGATAAATAAGTATGATAAAAGATGTTAAAACTTACATGTATAGAGTTAATATTAGTAAAACAAATGGGAAAATGCATGAAAAACACAAATAAAATAATTGGAATAGGGATTAAGTGCCGTAAAGGTTTATTGACTCTAATGATACATAATAAAGAAGTTAGAATGGGTTTAATGTAAAACACTAATTTAAATAAAATAATATTAAGAAAATGTCATGGTATGGGATGTCTTGGGCGAAATGATAATCAGTTAGAATGACTCGAATATGAGGTATATTAGATTGAATCACTGTATGACCTGAATAAAATATAAATGGCTCCTATTAAAATAAGTTGGTAACTAGTACGGTAAAGAAAAGACGTGATATAGTAATATTCACTGGATGAAAATATAGATATAAGTATGTATATAAAATATGGTAATGTGTGGTAACTTTAATAAAGTAGAATATGATCAACAAGAATGTATCCGGAGAAAACAACATTGATTGTTGTTGTAGCCTTATATAATAGAACATAATGAATAAGAAGGTATTATATGTGCTGATGTATGAAGCCCTAAAATAGCAATGGAATATGATAAACAAGAAAATCACTTGGGTTGCATGTAATGCATATGATGACTCGTTGTTGGTATAATGCATGACAGGGTAAAGGAAGAAATGGAAAAAAATTATAATATATATATGGCTCTAGTTGATCGAGTTAGGAACCGAAAGATAGATTAGATGTATGATACATCATAGGGACCACAACTGCCTATTTTGCATTTCAAAATTGTTATACAAGGTTACAAATTAGGTACCCCACATGGACTGGCTGATACGCCCTCCATATATACATTGATGATTCCTATAACTATCAATCGATTCTACTTGATATGCTTGGGCCTTAAATATTGATTAAACTCCGAACGATAATAAATGAATTTGGCGAGACATGATTATCGACTGATATAGTTTTATTTGCATGACATGATAAATGTGTTGAGACTACGCGTTAAATTATTTTATATATATCCACTGAGTAAAATATATTCAGCTTGTTGGTTTTTACCACACGAAAGTTCGAAACCGAGAAAGTAGGAGAGCCGGTTATCTAAGAGATCTGCAGCCCAAGAATGAAATACAATTGGCTTGTTTTTGTTATCAGATTTGTAGGCTTAGCTTATAGCATGTACAGTAATTGGAATAAATAGTAAACTCGACAGTAGCCATTAGATGTAATAAGTATTAAATCGCAATATAAGAAAATGTTTATATATAAAAAATCAATAGTAGTATATTGATACACTATTTCTTGTCATAATGGATTAACCGCACACTAGTCCTAATCCGGATTAAGGGTGTGGCATTTTATATATTTATATATAATTAAATTAAAATTAAAATTAATTTGAAAAAATATTAAATAATTCATTTCAATTTTAGATGGTCTTTATTTACTTAAATGTTGAAGTTGGAAAAACAAGCTAGTATCATAGTAAATTAATTAAATTAAATTAAATAAAAAAGATAATATTATATCATATTATAAAATTTATAACTCAAAAATTTAAATATATTGAACCACTGGGATTGGATTGACCTTTTAAATATTATATTTGTTATATCATAATAATAAATAAATTAGAAAATATAATTGATACATATATTGACAAGTTTCACATTTCATGTACAAAATATACTATATATATTATTTGAATAAAATTGATAAAAGTTGATGTTAGAGTCGTTCATTAATCAATTCATATTAAAGACCGGATCAATATTGATCTATTCAATCCGATTCAAGACCAGAGTGGTCTTAAAAGTTAAATCTATCTAATCATCAGTATGAATTTTTATTCTTGTTCGATCTCGGTCTGATCCAACGGTGGTTTTCGATCCAAATCGATAAATTGAAAGAAAACTAAAACTTGTAAACCTAAGTTCTAACATAAGCTCTCTCATACTTAGAGATGAGATGACGACCAGATCTCTTTGCCTACAGCACAAGGCACCCGCCCACCCCCACCAAAG
>CAOGCB010465484.1:0-10950 GCA_948266635.1 Cnidoscolus chayamansa | reverse complement strand
TTAGTGTTTAGACAGACATAGAGTATTGGTTTCCATTCAAATTAACCTTAAATTTTTCTTCATTTTCAGTAGAGGTTAGGGAAGTCTGCTTCATTATATCCTTTTACACTGCTCACATCCTTGAAGGACCCAACTCAGTTTTCCTGATTTGGTACACCTATGGCTTCACTTAGTGTTTGGATAGACACGGAATATTGGTTTCCGTTCAAATTAACCTTAAATTTTTCTTCATTTTTAGTAGGGGTTAGGGTTTGATAGAACTCTTGGACAAGTTCTAGATAATGGTTTTTCTTCATTCTAACCAAACTTTTCCATCCCTGGGCCTGAAATAATTCTATTAACTTAAACTCAAGTCCCTCAAAGGCGTTCAAGAGAATGTACCTGGGTGTAAATATGGTTCTCCCCGCTGCATGCAGGTCAGATATTTTTGTCCTTTTGGTGGAAGGCTCTGAAGGTTCTAAGATTGATATACCGACACTCCTTTTCTTTAGATTTTCTAGGGGAACATCTTCCTTGGAGGAGTCAGAGGAACTGTCATAGTATACAATTCTTTTTCCCTTTCTTATTGGCATCTTTATCCTCACCATAATTTTAGAAAATATTTTTGTATGAAGAGAGAGAAGAAGATGAATTTTCAGAAGATGAGTTTCTCACAGATTTGCTTGTTTGTGTTTCTAATTTAAAGAAGAAGAGAGGAACGAGAACAGTTGGGAGAAGGGAAATAATTTTGAAAGTAGAGAGGTGTGTCGTTCAAAGTTCAGAAAGGTTTATTAATATTTTCATTCCCACTTGAAGAGAAGAAATTAGAAATTCCAAGACTGTCCCTCAGTTTCAAATTTTCTTCAGAGAAGTTAAATAAGGATACTAAAGTCATTTCTATGTCATTTAACTAAACGCACCGTTTTTCTATTTTTTCTTAGTTATAAGGTTTCTTAAAATTAGCTTGCTGGTTTTGAAATTAGCCTAGCTAAATTTGTCCTGTCAAATTTTAGTTAGCTAATTTTGTTCTGACTATTTTAGTAAGCAAGCAAATTTTTCACATATATTCCTCTCAAGATTATTTCTAGCAATCATCAGGAATATTTAATCATAACTATTCAGAATTTTCTTAAGAACATGATAGTTATGCAGCTAAACTATTTTAAGGGTTTCTAAGTTATTCTAAATTAGATGATCTTATCATCCCTAGTTCTCTTCTTATTTTGCATAATATTTCTTCATTTAGGGGCTTTGTGAAGATATCAGCAAGTTGGTTTTCTGTCTTCACAAATTCTAACTTGATATCTCCATTTTGTACATGGTCTCTTATAAAGTGATGTCTAATTTCAATGTGGTTTGTTTTAGAGTGTTGTATAAGATTTTTTGACAGATTTATAGCACTTGTGCTGTCAAACCTAATTGGCACACTGGTTACTTTAATTTCATAATACATGGTCTCTTATAAAGTGATGTCTAATTTCAATGTGGTTTGTTTTAGAGTGTTGTATAAGATTTTTTGACAGATTTATAGCACTTGTGCTGTCAAACCTAATTGGCACACTGGTTACTTTAATTTCATAATCCTCAAGTTGTTGCTTCATCCAAAAGATCTGAGCAACACAACTACCTGTTGTAATATATTCAGCCTCAGCAGTAGATAGGGCAATAGAGGATTGTTTCTTGCTATGCCAAGAGACTAGTGCATGACCAAGAAATTGGCAATTCCTTATGTGCTTTTTCTATCTAACCTAATGCCTATAAAATTTGAGTCACTATAACCTATAAAGTCTATGTATTCTCCTTTAGGTACCATAGACCTATTGACATTTTTCCTACAAGATTTCTAAATATTCTTTTTACAACTGTAAAGTGTGATTCTTTTGGATATGATTGAAATCTAGCACATAAGCACACACTAAAATGGATATATGGTTTAGAAGCATTTAAATAAAGAAGGGATCTAATCATACCTCTGTACATTCATTGATCAACTTCTTTACCTTTTTCATCCTTGTCCAATTTGATATTGGTGTTCATAGGAGTGCCTATGCTTTTCATTTCTTCCATTTTGAACTTCTTTAGCATGTCCCTAATGTACTTTGACTGGTTTATGAAAATTCCTTCTTTTATTTGCTTAATTTGTAATCTAAGAAAGAAGGTGAGTTCTCCCATTAGGCTCATTTCAAACTCACTCTACATTAACTTTGAAAATTTCATGTAAAGAGACTCATTAGTAGCACCAAAAATTATGTCATCAACATAAATTTGTACAATTAGTATGTCATGCTTATGATTCTTTATTAATAGAATTGTGTCTACTTTTCCTCTTTTGAATCCATTTTCTAGCAGAAATTTGCTAAGTCTCTCATACCAAGCTTTAGGAGCTTGTTTTAGTCCATAGAGAGCTTTTTCAAGTTTGAATACATAGTTTGGATGCATAGAATCTTCAAAACCAGGAGGTTGAGCTACATAGATTTCCTCCTCTATGTATCCATTTAAAAATGCACTTTTAATATCCATTTGGTACAATAGAAAATTTGTATGACATGCATACGCACACAACATTCTAATTGCTTTTAGCCTAGCTACTGGTGCAAATGTTTCATCAAAATCTATTATTTCTTCTTGATTGTATCCTTGTGCAACTAGCCTAGCTTTGTTTCTAATTACATTTCCATGTTCATCCATTTTGTTTCTTACCTATGATTGAGCAGTTTCTTAGTTTAGTAACTAATCTCCATACTTTGTTTCTTTTAAACTGGTTTAATTCCTCTTGCATAGCAAGAATCCAAGATCCATCATATTGAACCTCTTCAAAAGCCTTTGGTTCTAATAGTGAAACAAAAGCAACATTTCTATGAAACTTTTGAAGTTGACTTCTAGTCATGACTCTTTGGGATGGTTCTCCTAGGATATCTTGTTTAGGATGGTCTTTATAGAACCTCCATTCTTGTGGTAGATCACTGTGATGTAGTTCATTTAGTTCCAGTTCTGTTAAGTTAGGTTCTTAATCTTATATGTTTTCTGTAGGTGTGTGACCATTTGTATCTAGATTTTACTTGCTACAGCATCTTAAGTCTTGGAGCTAATTTCATTTTCTCTATTCCTGTTTAAATTTAGCTTGCTAAAAATCTCTTCTATTTCACCATCAACTAAATCATTCCTTTCTAATGTGGGATTTGCTTCATCAAAGACAACATTCATTATTTCCTCAACAGTTATACTTTTTCTGTTAAATACATATAGGCTCTACTGTTTGTGGAATAACCTAGAAATATTCCTTCTACTACCTTGGCATCAAATTTCTTCAAATTTTCTTTGTTGTTTAGAATGTAACACTTAGAGCCAAAGACTTGGAAATTAGATACATTCGGTATATTTCCTTTCCACAGTTCATAAGGGGTTTTCTTCAAGATTACTCTAATTGTAACTCTATTTACTATGTAGCAGACTATGCTTATAGCCTTTGCCCAAAAGTATTTGGGAAGGTTATTTTCATTAAGCATTGTTCTTATCATTTCCTGCAAAGTTTTGTTTTTCCTTTCAACTACTCCATTTTGTTGAGGGGTTTTAAGAGCATAAAATGAATGGGAAATCCCTTCTTTAGAACAATATTCATCAAACATTTTATTCTCAAATTCCTTTCCATGATCACTCCTAAGTGAGATGATATTAAGCTGTTTTTCATTTTTAACTTTTCTACAAAATTTTTCAAATATGTCAAATGTTTCATCTTTATGAGAGAGAAAGAATACCCAAGTATATCTTAAGTAGTCATCTACAATCACAAAAGCATAAGCCTTGCCTCCTAGGCTCATTGGGGTGATAAGTCCAAATATGTCTAAGTGTAATAGTTCTAGTATTCTTAAAGATGTGACAATATTTTTAGGTTTGAAACTAGTTCTTGTATGTTTTCCTAGAGAGCAAGCTTTGAAGGGATGATCTTTTTCAAATTTTAGCTTAGGTAGCCCTCTAACTAGATTCTTTCTAGATATTTTGGAAATTAAATGCATACTTGCATGTCCAAGTTTTATGTGCTATAGCCAGCTATTTTCATTTAAGGTAACTAGACATTTTTCTCTATATTGTAAGCAGTCTAAGTCTACCATATATGCATTTTCATGTCTAGGGGCTATCAACTATGTATGATTATTTAGATTAACAATTTCACAGTGTGTAATGAAGAATGTTACCTTAAAACCTTTGTCATAGAGTTTACTTACACTGAAAATATTGTATTTCATTCCTTCAACTAAGGCTACATTCTCAATGCACGGTTGATGACCAATTACTCCATTTCCAGTTATTTGAGCTCTGCCTTTGTCACCAAATCTGACATATTTCTCATTCTTTAGGGTGAGCTTGGAGAAGTGGTCATTTTCTCCTGCCATGTGCCTTGAACATCCATTGTCAATGCACCATTTACTGGAGTCCTCTTTATTCCTAAAGCATACATGCTGAACAGTTTATCAAATTTTAGATACCCAAGTCTTTTTGGTTCCTTGAAGGTTAGCATTACTAGATGTGGATCGTTTAGATACCCAAATCATTTTACTTTGGAGGATCCCTTTCTAATAGGACATGAATGAATTAAATAACCAGCTTTATTGCAGTAAAAACATGTGACAGTAGGCAAATAAAATGAAGTTGCTCTAACAAAGTAGTTTCTGTATCTGTTTTGTTTAGACATACTTCTAAATCCTATTCTAGATTTTTCACTTGACATTCTTTTTGACCCTAGAAGCAAATCTAGGTTCTGTTTTCCTTTTGTAAATCTAGACAAACCATTAGTCAAGGTTTTTACCTGTTTCTCAAGATTTTGATTTTTCTTAAGAAGCATTTCATAGTTATTGCTTGATTTTTCTAGACTATTTTTTTGTTCACTAAGCAAACTTAGTTGATTTTTTAGAGTCTCGTTTTCTTTTTGAATTTCTATTAAGGAATATATCTTAAGCTTTAATGTCTCATTCTCTAATTTTAAATGACTACATTTCTTCTTGTAATTTTTATATTCATCATAGACTCTAGAAAAGTAATTTCTAATTCTTCTACATTTGAAGAGTCAAAATCAATTACCTCATGGTCAGTTCTGATTGAAGCTTCAGAAAGTTCTTCAAATGCCATTCCACAGATTTCGGCACCTTCTCTTTCATCTTCTAAGGAACTTGTATCTGAAGCAGTCCACATAGCAACTAAAGCTCTTTTTCCTTTATCTTCCTTGCTTCTTTTCTTTTTCAATCTTAGACAGTTAGGTATGATGTGTCTTGGCCTATTGCACTCATAGCAAACCGACTCTTTTAATTCTTTCTTGAACGCCCTTTTGAATTTTCTGGCTAGCATAGCCATTTCTTCATCATCACTGGAGCAGCTTGAGGAGTTAGACTGTGTAGTTTTTAAGGCAATAATTCTGCTTTTATTTATTGATGCATCATTTGTTGTTAATGCTATCTCTTTCTTGGGCTTTTCCTTTTCTATGATGTCCTTTTGAACATCATCTCATGAGCAATTAGCGATCCAATAAGCTCATCATACGTGAATCTTGAAAAGTCCTTGGTGTCAAAAATAACTGTAGTTTTAGCTTTCTAGGATTTTGGCAGTGATCTTAGAATCTTCTTTACAAGTTCTTCTTCCTCAAATCTTCTTCTCAGTGCTTTTAGGAGATTAACTATGTCGGTGACTCTAGTGCTCATATCAGCAATTGATTCTCCTGGTTTCACTCAAATAGTTTATAGTCTCTCAACAGCATATTGGTTTTGGACTCTTTGACTTAATTTGTTCCTTCATGTGTAACTTCCAATTTGTCCCAAATTTCTTTAGCTGATTCATATCCAGAAACTCTGTTGTATTCATTTAAATCTAAAGCACAATGTAGGATATTTATAGCTTTTGCATTTATTGAAATCTTTCTCCAGTCATTATCATCATATTTTGCTTCTATTTCAGGAACAGGAGCTTTATCTTCCTCAATCCTCATAGGAATGAAGGGGCCACTTTGGATTATTATCCATGCCTTAATATCTACAGATTGAATGAAGTTTCTCATTCTGGTTTTCTTAAAAGAGTAATTTGTCCCATTAAACAAGAGAGGTCTAATGATTGAGTGACCTTCAGCTAATGGTGTAAAAAAATCCAGCACTATTCGAAGTACTAGCCATTTTAGGATCTCCCTAAGGTTGTTAAACCCTGAGCAATAGAGTTAGGCTTTGATACCAATTTGTTGTCCTAACTGTAATAGGCTTTGATACCAATTTGTTATCCCAAGTGTAAATGACCAAGAGGGGGTGAATTTGTCACTTTTTTATTTTTTTGAATTTTTCAAGTTATTGCTCTAAACTTCTATGAAAAATTGAGGCTAAGTACTTTTAATATGCTTTCTAATCAAATCAATACAAACGGCTTCGACTATTTCAATGTTGCAGATTGTAAATTTGTTGTGGTCTATTTTGATGACATTTTAGTCTACAGTAAATATCTAGAAGAACATGTTCAACATTTGCAAATTCATTGTTTTGAGAGAAAATATTTTATTTGCAAATTTCAAGAAGTGTATTTTTTGCATGGAGATTGTTGTGTTTTTAGGTTTTATTGTAGGTACAAAGGGGATTTCTGATGATGAGGCGAAAGTAAGGGTGATCAAGGAATGGCCAACACCTAAGAATGCTAATGAGGTAAGGAGTTTTCATGGTTTAGCAAGCTTCTATAGGAGGTTTATGAGGGATTTTAGCTCTATAGTTGCTCCCTTAAATGACTTTATTAAAAAGAATGTTGAATTTAGGTGGACTGAAATACACAAGAGAGCTTTCAATACTTTGAAAAAAAAGCTCACGAATGCACTTGTACTTGTGTTACCTAATTTTGAAAAGATTTTTTAAATTGAATGTGATGCTTCTAGGAAAGGTATTGGTGGTTTTTTGATGTAGGATTCCAGGCCAATTGCTTACTTCAGTGAAAAGCTAAATGGGGCAGCATTGAATTATCCTACCTATGATAAGGAGCTTTATGCATTGGTGAGGACCTTGCAAACTTGGCAGCACTATCTATGGCCTAAGGAATTCATTATCCATTCAGACCATGAGAGCTTGAAGTTCTTGAAAACTCAAGGTAAGTTAAACAAAAGGCATGCTAGGTGGATGAAATTTATTGAGACTTTTCCTTATGTTATCAAATACAAGCAAGGGAAAGAAAATGTAGTGGCTGATGTAATATCCAGGAGGTATTTGCTTCTAATCTCTTTACATACAAAATTGCTTAGATTTGAATTTATTAAGGATTTGTATGATAATGATGCTGATTTTGGTCAGTGGAATGTTGTTTTTGAACATGCATATGTTGATTTTTATAAGCATGAGGGATTTTTGTTGAAGAAAAACGAGCTTTGTGTACCTAATTGTTCTTTGCGTGAATTGCTTTTTAGATAGACAAACGGGGGTGGCCTAATGGCACACTTTGGAATCTAGAAAACTTTGGATATTTTGCATAAGCATTTTTAATGCCCTAGGATGAAACATGATGTTCATGTTGTATATGCAAAATGCATTGTGTAAATAGGCTAAATCCAAAGTAATGCCACATAGGGAATACATCCCATTACTTGTGCCTCATCAGCCTTGGACTGATATTTCTATGGACTTTGTTTTAGGTTTGCCACGGTCTAGGAATGGTAAGGATAATTTGTTGTTATTGATAGGTTTAGTAAAATGGCTCACTTTGTCGCTTGTTCTAAAACCATTGATGCAACGCATATTGATGATTTATTCTTCAAGGAAATTGTTCATTTGCATGGCATGCCAAGATCCATAGTAAGTGATAGGGATGTTAAGTTTTTAAGCTATTTTTGGTGCACTTTGTGGAACCGATTGGGAAATAAACTATTATTTTCTACTATTGCACATCCTCAAATGGATGGACAAACCGAAGT
Organism: Cnidoscolus chayamansa; assembly: GCA_948266635.1. Taxonomy (NCBI): domain Eukaryota; kingdom Viridiplantae; phylum Streptophyta; class Magnoliopsida; order Malpighiales; family Euphorbiaceae; genus Cnidoscolus; species Cnidoscolus chayamansa. Next base: position 3,053 of record CAOGCB010465484.1, on the reverse strand, counting down.
AGTTAATCAGACCCTTTAACAATTGTTGCTTGCTATGTTGAAAAAGAACATAAAGCAATAAGAAGATTGTTTACCTTATGTTGAATTTGCTTACAATAGGGTTGTGCATTTTGCTACATCATATTCACCATTTGAGATTGTGTATGGATTTAATCCTTTCACTCCTTTGGATATTTTACCTTTGCCTTCTAAGGAATTTGTTGATGTTGATGGAAAGAAAAAGGCAGAGTTAATCAAGGACTTGCATGCCGAGGTTTGAGCTAACATTGAGAAGAAGAATGAATAATATGCTCGACAAATTAACAAGGGTCATATTAAGCTTAATTTTCAACCTGGAGATTGGGTTTGGTTACATTTGAGGAAGGAAAGGTTTGCTACACAGCGGAGGTCCAAGTTACATCCTAGGGGAGACTAACCTTTTTCAAGTGATGGAGCGCATCAATGACAATGCTTACAAATTAGATCTGCCAAGTCCATATGGTAATATAAGCATTATTTTTAATGTTTTTTATCTTTCTTTATATGATGCAGGAGATTCAAGGATGAATCTTTTTAAGGATGGAGAAAATGATAAAGATCAAGAGACATCTGACACTTAGAAGTCAGACAAAGCCAATGCCAATGATCCTTTACAAGGTATCGGGAGTCCTATGACACAATCATAGACTAAGCAAATGAAAGAGGTATTGCAAGGTTTGATTATGGAACTTCAAGAGCAAGACATGATCCAACACAACTCTAACACGAAACCTAAGCCCAAGAATATCATATATCAAAGTGGGGACAAAGTGGAAGATATCTGCATTGGAATGACGATGTTCAAGAATGAAAGGTTGCCAGCCTTCTTTCTACACTGCCAGCCTTCTTTCTTGCACCGCCAGCTCTGAATGGAAGTCTAGCCTTGAATTTGAAGGCCACCATAAAGGTCACCAGCCTTCTTTCCAAGGCCATTGCCTTCATGCCAGCCTTTAATTATTTACACGTTATTTTATTTCTTGTATTTCTAAAGCCGGCCATATGTGTATTTAAGTCGCCAGCTTATGCGATAGACGTCTATAAATACTTATTTTTATAGATAAAACACAACTAGGTTATTTTTATGATATTTCAATTGAGAGATTTCTCTCTTTCCTTTGGTTCTTGCTAATAGAACTCTCCTAGATTTCTTCATCTATCTCATGGAGGAATCAACCTTGATAACTTAGGTTCTAATTGACAGGTTCGATTGGGATCGAGTTACGTGTATTTCCGCGATTCAATTTCGATTCTAGCGCTTGGAACCTCCATTGATCGTTAGGTCTTAGATCAATATCTAGGGTTCACATCAAAACCTAACTTTTCCAGTTTGGTTCAGTAAAAACTGAAATTTCTAAGTTTGAGGGTGAAGGACTTGGGAGGACTTGGGACTCAATCACTGGCGTCGATGGACCATGTCTATTGTTGGGGTGATGGGTCTGTCTCAACATCGAGGGATTGAGGGAGAATGTGACTGGCGAGTTCGAGTAACAGGGACGACTAATGACAAGCAGAAAGCTAGCACCACGAGAGGAGCATGAAGCGAGCGACGATCGACGAGATGAGCATCTTGCAACGAGAGGAATGGCGAGCAGCGAGATAGCGGTGAGAAAGAATAGTGGCACAAAAGAGAGGAGAAAGAAGAAAATATTTGATTTTAGGTCTGATTTAGGTTTAAAGTTTAGGTTTGAATTTGATTTATATATAGATTGGACTTGGACATTTAGATAGATGAGTAATGGTTCGGTTAGTTCAATTATTCGGTTAAATAATATAAATAAACCGAATCAAATCAAGTCCATTTAACTATAAAAACAAATTGATTGAACCGAACTAGTTTGATTCAATTCAATTCATCAGTTATAATTGATGAGTGCTCAGCCCTAACTTAAACTTTGTGTCTCTTTTCCACCTTATGTCGAAGCTTCTCACTCCCTTTCAATGGGATTCTCCATGTTGGGTTAAGCCACACTCCATGCTAAGCTAAGTCAAATAACATATACCCCATCCTCTTATTAATAATGTTAAACTTATTAGTTATAATTTAATTAGAAATCAACTCAGTTTAGAAATAACATAATAAATATAATTCTACTTTATTTATGAAATAATTTTCCATTATTGAGAAAGACTTGTTCCATTCTAATTAGGAAACTATACTTCAAATTTATTGAATCACAAATCAATTATTATTATTATTAGTTAAAGCTTTGTAATTTATGGTGTGGTTTAGATGTGAAGTTATCATTCTAACTTCACACTTCATCAAAAGATTCTTCATTATCAAGAAACGCTATCAATTCTAGGTTACAAAGAAAAAAAGAATTTTGTATAATTATTGATGAAGCTTTAAAAAATTTATCTAACGTGTGTTGATAATTATGACCTGCAAAATAAAAGAAAAACACTCCAACTTATTTGAATATCAAAGTGTTTTTCATTATTTATTTGTTGGATTCTAATCATCAGCACACACACCGCCATTAGATTTTTTAGAACCTCATTAATATGTTATTTTATAGTTAATTGTTTTATATTCATTGTAACATGCTTCTTTCACATCTGTAGGACTATTTTTATTTTTATTTTTAAAAAAAAATTAAGAATGAAAACAATTTGATTGGTAAGCTTCATAAGATAAATTTTCAATTTCAGCATTCTATAATGCTTGAGAGATGGCCATAATTCAGCATTTTATGCCCTTCTGTTTAAAAAATAGAACTATTGATCATAATCCACATACATGTAGAGCATGGCTAATTTATCACAATCCTTTGTGTAATCTAATGTTGAGATATTATTCTTTTTAATAAATGAAAGATTTCTAGAGTTTGAATCTAGGAGATTTGCATCATAAACTAATCAAATTTTGCTATTAACTAGCAAAATAGTTTATACTAATTTTATTCATAAATTTCTTTTCTGTTATGGATTTATAAGACAAGAGAAAAGACAACCTCTCTCCTAGATAGACTTTAAATATTAATAGGATTTTAGATTGGAATATAAAATCTTGAAAGATAAGATATGAAATTAAA
>CAOGCB010465468.1:0-16589 GCA_948266635.1 Cnidoscolus chayamansa | reverse complement strand
AGAAGATGGACTAATTATAACCAGTGAGGAGCTTCATTTCTTGAAGAAAGTAGAATAAAGAGGTTAGAATTCTTCCATTAAACAATCAAGGATAACAAATCCCACCCAGTATATCAAACACCTACAATCCCATTACACAGTTATTATGCATCGCACACACTCTGAAATCATAAGTTAAATACCAAAGAATTCCCCCCTTTTCCCTTTTCTATCCCATCTAATATCAATCTAGTGCACAAATTTTTTTTACGAAGGCACTGTTATCCAGCACGAATCCTTTCCACCCAATCAACGCTTTTCCGTGCCTTTTCAAGCTGTATGTCAATGCTCTTCCTAGATTTCTCATGGTATTCCACACTTCTCCGTGACCTCTCCATTTGGTCAAATGAGACCTTCAACTTTTCTAGTTTTTCAATATTGGTGAACTTGTATTCCTGAAACTTCAGTTTTTCCGTTCTATCAGTGCTTTTTCTTGGTTTCTCCCTCCTATCTGTACTCTTCCTTGGCGCCTCAAAACAATCAGTACTCCTTCTAGGCTGTTCAATTCCATCTGTACTTCTCCTACCAGTATTTCTTCGTGAAGGAGACTTCTCAACTGTTGATATAAATTTCTTCAGATGCCTTAGGTACTCTGGATACATCTCTAAATTACAATGGTTTCCTCCTTTGAGCCATAGTGGCTCATATTTCTCCTGGCACAATTCCCAGAGCTGCTTGCCATGAGAACAGTCAACTACTTCATCAGATGTTCCCTGTAAGAAAGCAGAGAAATCATAGCAATTAATACTTTAACAATACAAAGACTCTAAGTAGGCTCCCAAGCTAAAGTGATCACATCATGGAAACAAGAAGGCCAAAGAAAAGGGTCACCTAATCTCACAGAAGGTTACAAAGAGAACAGGCAAATCCAAACACATCCCAACAGTTATATTTTGAGCTCTTAATTTATTTTGGAACATTATGGCGATTTTCAAAATAAGGATAGCTAATTTTCTTATGTCTTGTGCTGTAAAAATATGTTAACCGACTTCTTCTTTGGATCAATGTCTTCTCTACACTGAAAAGGACAATGATTACCCAATAGCACTAGGATATTCCATATATAATTGAAACAACTAACAGCATACTTACATGAATAACCAGCACAGGACATTTCACCAGTGGAATCTTGTCTATGTTCTGGATAACAGCCAAGTAAAATACAAAATTCAGTCAAGAGGCATAGATTGCAACCTACGCTTCTATATTATAATGATTATACAAGAAGATGGGGAAAAATTTAACCTTGTAGATATCGAACCAGTACGTGCGCTTCACAGGATACATGACTCTTAACCCTGATAGTATAGGACTGTGCAGAACAGCAGCTCTAAGCCGAGGTAAACGTGCAGCAAGATCCAAAGTAGGTCCACTGCCAACAGATTGACCATAAAGGATTATATTCTCCTGCTTGGTACCATAGCTCTCTTCAAGACACTTATAAGCAGCTTCAATATCAGCATAAGTATTGTGCTCACTGGGCTGCAGAGGAGCATACACAAGATGCTTTAGAGCAGCTGTATGACTACAGTAATTTCAGTCATATATCAATAGCCGATTTATATTGCTTACCTTGCCTGATGATTGTCCATAGCCAGAATAGTCATACCTGAAAGATTTGGGGAAAAATGTAATTTAATACTTATTCTATACCAATACTTGGATGACTCCATAAACTAGCGTATGCACATTAGAAAATTCCAGGTTCTCAACTAATCCTAAGGTGTGGGAAATCTTCTGGTGTTAGGCACTGATTATAGTGTTAGACAATCATCAAATAACTAAACAGAATGCTATACTCCAACTTTCAACGAATTATAATGTAAACAGTTTTTGTGAAATTTCCAGCCTGCTTTATTCCATCAATCAAATATTTTCTTTGCAGCTTGTCCAGCTACTTGTTGCATATCCACAACTCCATGCAATTTAACACGCTATATGCATGGGTGCAACTGAAAGACTTACTCGCTAGGTAGGTCTGAACTCCCTAGATCAAGACCTATCCTTGCTTTTTCTATTATTTGGTCTAAGAAACCAACATAACATGTAGTTAAATTAGCAGCTATTCTATTGTCAGTTTCCATGATATCTTAATGGAAAAAGAAAAACAGCAGGTCCATCCCCAATGGCGCTTTTTTTTTTCTGAGACAACCTCCAAAACTGAAATGGCTATTCATCAGTTCACATTTTTTCTCCTTTTACTCTTATTCTTCATGCCAACTTCATTTAACGTGATATATCTATGAAGAAAAAAAAGAAGAAGCAATAACTAGTCTGAGCCTACAAAGAAATTAGGCAGGGAAAATACCTACCTACGATAATATAACAAAAAAAAAAAAGATACAATCTAACTCCCAATTGCATTACTTTTATTTCCCATTATCCAGAAACCCAAACTTTTCATGTCTGAGAAGAAAAGTTACCACCATCTATCCCTTTTCCCCAACATGTGGTTGAATCACTTACATTGTGTTTCTTCAATGTCATTCCACAAATCTTGCAAAATTAAATTGAATTCTAGATAGAATTCATTGGAAATGAACTTAGCTGTTTTGATTGATACAACTTAAATGCATAATTCAACGGAATTTTATATAAGTTTGGCTTACTTTCATAATTAAAATTCATTTCCTCTCATTTCCTAACCATCCTCAAGTGTAAAATTAAAAAAAAAAAAAACTATATGCTTATATTTTATCAAAAAGAAAAAAACCTTATACCTAACAAATTTATAACAATTATCAAATATATAAACCTTTTGGAAATAAAATAGAAATAAAAAATAAATTACAGGTCTCATAATACACAAGATTGATATAACAATATAAATAATGTCAGTATAGAGCGCTCATAAGATTAGATATTATAAAATCAGGTCAAAAATAACATATCTTACATGGTTGTCTAAATATATTAATAATAAATAGATGAACATGTAGGTTATGGTAAGTTTCATGGAATTCATTTTGATGTGGGCATTTTAATAAAAAATATTATTGTAAAAATTTTCTGCAATTCAATTCAAATTCTCTGTTTTAGAAATAACAGATTCCACAAAATTGAATTCATAGAATTGAATTCTACTTTCGTCAAATACTCCAAACTAAACATACAAAATCACCCCTCAAAATTTTAGAATATTGAATTGAACCAAACATAGGCTTTATTAGCCAGACTCTTAGTTGCAAATACCAAAATCCATAAGATATTCCATTTTCCAGATAAAAGCATGATTTCTCGTTAAAAGAGTCATAGGTAATCCAAGTAAAAAAAAAAAAAAGAAAGAAAGAAAAGATGGAACAGAATAGATCTACTGAATAATCTTCACTTCCCTAATTCAGGCAATCTATAAGCAAGACAAATAAATCAGGCACACATCCACCTGATCTGAAACAAACTTCATCATCTTTAACGAAACCACGAATTTTTTTAATTAAAAAAAAAAAGACTATTCAAACCTATCGAAAAAAACTAGACTTTCTAACCAAGTTATCCATAATCTGCAACACGACTCTTTTCCAATATCTATTTCTTCTAGTATTCTACACAAAAGTAAGCAATTCAGGCAAAATGTCAATTGGGCATCACAGATTCACCTAAAATTCGACAATATAAACTCTGCATATATAATAATCAACAACAAAAAATCGAAACTGGAGAGAGGGTTAAGTTAAAGTGAAGTTACCCCATGAGATTTACACGCAAGTGGATGCTCAATTCGATGAAGAGCTCGTACATCTGGCCAATATCAGCAGCATTTCCATGAGAATAGAGCAGAGTAGAGGTGGCCATAGGGTACCTAACATACACGGCAACGATATCGGTGCCCCGGCGGGTAGGAAGGCGCAAGACGTCGACATTCTCGCGGTGAGGGAAGTGATCGAGAAGCAAAAGGCCAGTGGCATCATCAGTAATTAGCTTATAGGAAGGAGGGTTGGGAGGGAAAAAAGCAAATTTTGCAGCCATGGAAGAGGTCACACCACCCATTATGTTTCAGTCTTGTATCTCCCTGTTATTTGTATGTGTGTATATCCTTGTATCAATATGTTTCTCCTATCTAAGGAAACAATCAATTAGTAGTGTTAATACAAGAAGAAGAAGAAGAAGAAGAAGAAGAACATTCCTTCACTTTCTCCTTTCTTTTCCTTTTGGCAGAGAGCATGTAGTTCTTTAGCGTCAGAGCAAGCAGAGAGAGAGGGTCAGAAGTGGTCAGGAGTAGCAAATTAGCGATATCAACCAGTGAAGGAAGGAAGAGAGAGAGAGAGAGAGAGAGAGAGAGAGAGAGAGAGAGAGAGAGAGAGAGAGAGAGAGGGGATTGATTGATAATGTTGAGTGGGTGGAATTTTCTCTTGCCCGTTTAGAGGCCAATGATATGATTACAGCTTGTCTCACGCAAGTGTTCATCTCTCACGTGCTAAACTTCTGTCCTCATAGTCTTTATTTATTTTTTAAGAATATAAGTATAATACAATTTATTTATTTATTTTTTTGTAATACTATAAAACAATAATTAATAATTCATATTGTAATTTAAAAAAAACCATTAAATTTTTTTTAATTAAAGAAGAAAGGCATTTAGCTTTTTATTTGAGCAATAATGGTCGGTTGGCCCATTAAAGAAGCAAATTTTGACTGAAATATTGCTTCTCTTTTGCTTTTTTTGCTTTTTCATCATAGAAGACTCTGCTCCTCAAATTGCTTATTAATTGCTCCTTAATAAATACAACCTGGGAGGACATCATTGCAACTGCCTTCTTTTCTTTTCTTTTTTTTTTTTTATATGAAATGAACCGGCACAAGCCTTCCAGGTTGTCCCATTTTGTCACACGTGTCTGTATCATTTCCAGACATGACGACGTTCTGGGCTTCTATCCTCTGCTACGCACGCCGATTTGCACCACACCTCGTGACCGTTGATGTTCAATAGGGAGCATTTTCTGCACTGGAACAAGGTTGCATGTTCCTGGCGAATAAGACAGATGCATACATTGTTTGAGAAACAACAGCCAGATCTTTAATTAGATTCTTATGCCATTAATGCAGCCACTGGTCTAAAAGCAAATCATATCCAACAGTTTCAAGTTAATGTCTAGATTTAAAAGCATAGGACCCAACCTTAATGAACATGGTCGGTTCCTAAGTTACAAGTACACTTGATTGCTTCGCTATTGCCCACTCTTTTTTGAAATGGAAAGAATCTTGGGTTTTCAATGTATTACTATTATATATCGAGACGAAATAATTGACTCTTGCAGTTCTCGTGCTTTTATCGATTGGATTGAAGATTTTGTACTTAATTAGAGTGTGAAAAAGGAGAGGACTAAAGATGGAGTTGGGATCTCGATAAGCAAGGACGTTTCTCACGAGTGGCAGCTCATCAACAAAGCAAAAGCCCATCTACCTGCGGAACCCAAAAGAGATCACCAAGGAGGAATATTTCATCTTTCCATAAGAGCTTGACCAATGACTGGGAGGATCAACTTGCTGTTGAGCATTTCTCTGTTGATGGTCAGCTTGAATTCAAGACTATCCTCTTTGTTCCAAAGAGAGCTCCATTTGATCTCTTTGACACCCGCAAGAAAATGAACAATATCATATCAAGCGCTATGTCAGGACGGTCTTCATCATGGAAGACTGTGAGGAGATAATCCCCGAGTACCTTTGTGAAGGGTGCTCTGGATTCTAATGATCTGCCTCTAAACATTTCTCGTGAGATGCTCCAGCAGTACAAAATCTTCAAGGTCATCAACCTTGTGAAGAAATGCATTGACATGTTCAATGAAATTGCAGAGAATAAGGAAGACTACAGCAAGTTCTAGGAGGCTTTTTCAAAGTATCTGAAATTGGGAGTTCATGAGGATAGCCAGAACAGGGACAAATTGGCTGGCCTGCTCCGATACCACTCAACCAAGAGTGTTGAGGAGATGAAAAGCTCGAAGGACTACGTTACCAGGATGGAGGGAAGAAGGATATCTACTATATTACTGGTGAGAGCAAGAAAGTAGTTGAGAATTCGCCATTCCTAGAGCGTCTCAAGAAGAAAGGCTTTGAATTACTGTTCATGGTGGATGCCATTGACGAGGATGCAGTAGGGCAGGTCAAGGAATATGATGGAAAGAAGCTGTTTTCTGCGACGAAGGAAGAGTTGAAGCTTGATGATGAGACTGAGGAAGAGAAGAAGAAGAAAGAGAAGAAAAAGTCCTTTGAGAACCTATGCAAGACAATCAAGGACGTTTTGGGGGACAAGGTCGAGAAGGTGGTAGTCTCAGACCGGATTGTGGACTCTCCATGCTCCTTGGTGACTGGAGAATATGGTTGGACTGCTAACAGCATGAGCTCATACATGTCCAGTAAGAAGACTATGCAGATTAATTCTAACAAGCTGAAACTGATAAGAATGAGAAATACTGTTTGAGACTGCTCTCCTGACCTCTGGCTTCAGCCTTGATGATCGCAATACTTTTGCTGCTAGGATTCACAGGATGTTGAAACAGGGTTTTGAGCATTGACGAGGATGAGACTGCTGGTGATGATGCTGACATCCCTGCTTTGGAGGAAGATGATGCTGAAGAGAGCAAGATGGAGGAAGTCGACTAGGATTTGTCATGTATTTGAAGGGTTCTATATCATTGCTCTCGGGGAAATTTGGTTCTTTTGAAATGGAGGCATTTAATAGTATTTTCGTCTTTCGGTGTCCTATAATACGTGATGAGATATCTGCTGATCTTTTTTGTGAACAGCTATATTTTGGACTCTGGCTTTCAATAGAATACAATTTGGTTCCTCTCATTCGAACGATGCCCAACAGTTCCTCTTTGTGTTCAGCTCTGTTTTTGAACCAATGAACTTTTTTCCCAACTATTTACGCTGTGTGAAAATGCAGGAGCTGACACTGCTTTTCCTTCGATTTTTGTGCTCAGCTCTGTTTTTGAACCAATGAAAACCTGTTTCTAACCTTGTATGACATGGTTTTATGACAACTGGTTAATGGATTGCCAACCAAATATATCTTAACGTGATTATTGATCCTTGCATGAATAAACATTCAGTTGGGAAATGCAGATTACCAGAACGAAATTAAGCAAGAGTAATTCGAATTCTCTCCACAACTTTCTGAAACTCGTGAGGATTGTGTGCTGTTCACTCAAGCTCCGGATATAGATAAGTAAGTTAGTTCTCTTGCTGACATTTATCAAACATCCTCTTCCAAATTTAGAATGCATAAATTAGGTGACATACAATGCCGCAAGGTAAGTTCCATGAATCATTTAATCACGACAAAAATTTGCAAGTTTCCAATAAAAATTCCAAATCCCAATCAAGCTAGGTAATGTAATTTGAAGCATACGAAGTCCTGGGGAGAGAAACAGGGGGAAGTGGTGGTAAGAATAAGGGCACTAAGACGATTCATAGATTTAGACTTAATATATTTCGTAAAATTAAACGGCTAAAATCCAGCAACATCTTCAAGGAAAGCCAGAAGAACTGGATTGTGCTGCACCATAACCTCCACCCCCGCGACCAAATCCAGGCCTTCCGCCAGACCCCTGTTTGAATACAAAGTACAATAACATCAGATTCAAGCATGCAGCAATAATTAGGATGGAATGAAAGGTGCTTAGTGAAACAAGAGCTGATACAAATGCAAAGAACAAAAGCATAAAAGCAAATGAAGTAGCAACCAGGAAACGAAGGCTTGCACTTGACCAAATCAAAAGAGTAGTAGAACTAGCTTATGAAGCACTAAAAAGTGACATGGGTACATCTAAAGGCAACTATTGGCGTAGGAAAACAATATATGGCCTGATGCTAATAATGTGCCAAAAATCGCAAGCTTAAGCCATCCCGGATCTCTACAAAACCCAAAATCAAAGAAACCTTAGTGACATGTGCAAACTGTGAAGTAAGCTCAGCATTCCAACATTATTGAGAAAATATAAATAAAACGAAGCTATTAGTGTAATTGAGATGTATAGCTCTTTATATCAGTATGTTATATATAGATTATAGCAGCTGCAGCATTTGTGATCTTTATTTTCATTCACATATACAAAAGCTTACAAAAATCACAAAATTATATTTGAATATGACTGGATTCAGCTGACTGCTACTGCTCTACATTAAAGAAAATGATTATGTGATGTAAAGCATTTCCTATTGACAACCAAACAGAGGTGCAGTAAGCAACCATTTAGAGAAATAAAGGTGAAATTACCCTAAATGAGGGCTGGAAATCTGCTGGAGCACCTCCTTTTTCCCCACCAAAATCGCCCCCTCTAGGACCTCCTCGGTATCCATCACGATCACCGAATCTTGGGCGATCTCCTTCAAAGCGTGGTGGGCCTCTAGATATCCAAATGACAAAGCATATCAATCACTATCCAAACCACCATGGCAGGTGGAATACCATAACCTTAAACAAGCGAAAGGCCAAATGCAAATTACCGTGGGCGGTCACCAGGTGGGCCACCCATTGGCCGACCAGTGGGCCTTGCAGATTTCTTCAATGTGGCAGGAACTATTTCTGATGGAAGATTGAGATAAGTCCTCAAAAATTCAATTCCATCATTCGTGAGGTACCAATAGTAGTGCATCCATGCAAATGTCTCACGAACATACTCCTTGGATTTGAAGCTCTGCATCAGCTTAATCACCTGCAGATTTGGAACATCGATGTTTGGGTGCTTTGCAAGGTTGAAGTCCTTCTTTGCATAGCAAACTCCCTCTATAATTCACCAGAAATATAAGATTCTATCAGTTAATGGTTAAATGCATGAAAATTTTTGGTCGACAGCAGCCTGGCTTAATTTTGTACTAAAATGGAACCAAAAAAAAATTGAGAGAAACCCGTCTCTTCTTTTCAGGATTTTACTAAAGTATAAAGCAGACATAAAGAACTCTTTGATAACCAAAAAAACTAATCTAACCACCGTTTATATCTACTTCCATCCAGCAGTTGAATTATGGTTAAAATTTGTGTTTGGAACCAAATAACTACAAAATAGTTGCATTACAAATTCAATTGTAAAATCATCCAAAATTTCAATCAATTTGGAGATGATTTCAAATCATATATAATTTCTTCGAATTTACTTGATTCATTAAAATCTCCAATGTGTATTGAAGGCATTAAACAGAACGAACAAACAAACTCGAAAATAAAAATTGTTTTCCTGCAATGGTTTCTAATGCAACCAAATAATCTGAAGTGGACAGGCAAACAAGAAATCAAAACAAACAACAAACAATCGCAGTTAGAGGAGAGATATCTGAACCTTGAAAGAGATACTTAGAGATCTCCCTCCTGTTCTTCTCTGGAATAATCTGAAAATAGCATAAAAAATTTAGTTACTTTCATCCACAGACGTCGATTCGTGGATATACAGGGAGATAGCGAGAAAGACAGAGGAGTTACCATTGTGGTTAACAGGCGAAGAAGCAAATCCTTCTTCTCGTCAGTAGCTGCAGAGATTGCAAGGAAGCTCGTAAACCCTAAAGAAAACGATGGGCGTGCTATATAAGGAATCGTCTGTGCCTCTGTATTGGGCTTTAGGACGGGCGTCACAAAAGGTATTAGGCCGATAAGGCACGACTTAGCGTTAGAGCATCCTTTTCATTAGCTGATTTAGTTTCCTTTTTCTATCTATACTATATATAAAAGGATAAGGGGGAACATTGAGATTTATTAAAATACTGACTTTCTATTTCATTAATCATTTTTCTATAATTTTTAAATTTTTAATTAATATATAAATTTAAAATTTTTTAATAAATAACTATATTTAAAGTAAATAAATAAAATTAAATAAAATTTTATATTAATAATTTCTATAAAATTTTATTTATAATTTATATATATTATTGACTTGGTTAGAGGATTAAAATTCACGTAATGAAATGAGCTTAAGGCGTGTTATTATTGATATTACTTGTGAACTTATTTTGTTAGAGGATTCATAAAGGATTAAGGCTTGTTGTTGTTATTGTTGTATTGTAAATATAACTAAAATTATTATTATTATTATTATTATTTTATGATTAAAGTTAATTTAAAACTTTTTATAAATAATTATTAATATAATTTGTATAATTTAAAATTTTTTATAAATTAATTCTTATATATAATTATAATTATTTTATTTTATAATATTTAAACTAAAATTTAATAATTTCTAAAATTTTCATCTATAATTATTAATATAATTTTTATTAATTTTATTTCTTAAGTATTTATTTATATAATTAATATTCATTTATTGTTGAAATTAACTTTAATTTTTTATGTATAATTAAAATTATTAATAAAAATATTATATATAATTTACATATTTATAATTTGATTATTTAAATACTACTTGATTTCATACATCATTATAATTTTATGTTTGATCAAATGTGAAATTATAAGTCATGATAATCACTTAACAATTATTAATATTCAATAATATAAATTGATATTAAAATTTTTAATATTATATATATTTTATGTGAAATTGTAATACATATTAATCACTAAAGAATTTAAATTAATAATATATATCATATGTAATACTAACACGTGTGTGCGTTTTATCTGCTGAGGGGAAAAAAATGTCTAATAACCGAATGAATTATAGGGAATTCTGACAGGATAGGCTCGGCATAATCACATATCTTGCATAAGCTATGCTGGGAATATTGGAAGTGAAAAATTGAATACAGAGTGACTCAGCGCTATACAAGAAAACCTTTTTAAACATGAATATCGCTATACACTCCTAAGTCCCCATCCCCTTCCCCTCCCCATCCCCACCACCCTTTTCCTTTTTCTGTCTTCCCAATATATACATGATAATGGAATGAGAAAAGTTACAATTGTGGTTGTGATCAACAGATGGCAACTAATAACACCAATTTAAAAAAAAAAAAAAAAAAAAAAAAAAGAAAAGAAGAAGAGATAGCAGATGCCTTTAATAGCTGGCAGTTGCTTCTACCTGTAGCCTTTCACACAGGAACATATCAAAACTGCATGGAAGTCCATACACATCCAGCAATGGTGAAGCATAATTCGTTGTGATTATCCAAATTGTGCAACATTCTTTGGAAAATGGTCCTTGAGGGTTTTGTTTGCACCAATTACATGTGTGTCTATCTCGTAAGAAGACAGCAACCTCCTCTGTATCAAATATCAGAAGGCATGTCAAATATTCCAATAAACTGAATTCCCTAACTAGCTATGTAACATTTTTGAAGAAATAAATGATGTCCTTGGATGAGAGATTAAAAGTGACTGCAACACATCTCGGGCAGTTGCAAAAATTGATGGGTCATTAGTATACATGCAATTGGGCCACACCTGTGGCTGTGGCAAATGGGTGAGGCCCACTGGTACACATTCTAACTTGAGCTAGCATTCTCATTCTTGGACATGCTTCGCTTATTTGATCAGTTTCCACAAGATTCAACAGATACGATGCAAAGAAAGCCAATCAGTTTTGATACGCAATAAAAATACAAGTGTGGAACACCCGAAGCGTATCTGAAGTGTAACAAGAAAAAAAGAGATCCCTTTATCTCATTAAATGAAAATTGATGTTCATATGGAGCAAATTACGTAATCTTTATGGAACATATGGAACTGTGGATAGGTCATGCATGGAGACCATCAATAGCATGCACAATGCGGGAAAAAAAAAATAGCAACAACAAAGAATATGTGTCCTTCGTAGAAATGCCACTTACATGATCCTCAAAATCAGGACTGGTCAGATTGATAGAGAGGTTTCTCATCAACAACAGCACCTGAACAGGAAAACAAAGAAAACCAAACACTTAAAGTTCGAAAGGTTTGCACAACTACTCTAAAAGATCCAACGCTTAACTTAAATCATGCACCAAGTTTACTAATAAATTTATTTGACAAACTTGTTTAAAGAAAACACACCGTCTCAACATCTATAGGGTCCATTTTTTTCAGTCTTTGAAGATGACAAGTAGCATTTGGGTCAAAGACACTGCCAATGAAGTTGTATACTTGAGCAAAGTCAGGCAGAACTGCAAATAAAAAGACAGTATATGAGTGCTATAAGTGCTCGAGCATAAAACAAAATCATCTATGAAAGAAACAATTTCTTGGCCTCTATATGTAAACAATAAGCGAAAATTAAGAGTAAAGAGGGGACAAAAAACATCAAATTGTGATACACATGAAGGTCTGAATTTATGATGGCCTACTTGAAATTACAATTGGATTATATAACGCTCACAATTGATTAGAATCTATGGGTAATTCTATTCTATATTAAGCAAAATGCATGGAACAACCTAACAATTGCCAACTTCGACACATTTGACATCAGATAAGAGAAGACATGAATGCCTAAAACAAAAAATCAGGATAAGCTTCCAAATCATCTGGCAGCCATCCAGCTATTATGACTTTTGGTTCTTCAAACTTGATTAGAGAGTAAGTAGGAAAATGCTGGTAACCATCAAATATTACTAAGAGAACAGACAGCCTTATCAATTGTTTAAGTGAGTTACATGTAATGATGCTAGTGGCAACTCAACAAAGATAGATAACTGCGTCCCTCAAGAATATGAGAGATGCACATGCACACCAACGTGCAAACATAAGTGGCATGTGTAGGCTTTAGAGATTTGTCACAACTTACATTCTAAATTTAACTCCAGACACTTGCCATGAACCAAATCTACTTCCAACGTTGAATAATTTAAGATGAATATTGAAATATTCTTACAAGTTGATATCTTTATCTGGATTACAGAGACAATTATAAAGGAATGAAAGGAAAACTTCACCTCTCAATGGATGCCCATGATTCCCTAGCTGAGTTGTTTCCCCCATTGGTTTTGTTCGAGGAGCACTCCCAGTGCTACTGCAACAATTATTTGCCACTAGAGCCATGCAAAACACAAAAAAACAGAAGCAAATGAGACCAAAGAAAAAAGTTTGCAAAGAGGCATTGGAGATGGAATATAAGATGAGTGTTATAACCTTTTGTTTGATTTGATAAACTGACAGGTGGCAAATTATTTTTCCAAGAAGTTGTAGCAGCACTAGTTATTGGATCCATAGGTATTGATGATGAATCAGTCCTTTGAATAAATCCAGGTTCAAGGAGGGCAGATGATGATTGGAAACATCCAGGAGGTTGTGAGAGCATTGGGGCTGTCAGTAGGGAGAAATATAGGAAATAAATTTACTTGAATGAATTCCACATAAGAGAAAACATGCTTAAAACACTGTTCTCACAATTTTTTGAAGCTTTCTGAGGATATGGATGAGCAGCCTTCCTTTTAGGTCTAGGAGGAGGCAGGTGTTCATTGGTTCCACTCTTCTGAACCTTTAGAAAGTACTTCTGTGCATGACTGCGTATCTGCAAAATATAACTTTCAATGTTATTGATACTTAAAAAGGACAAAAAAGGGAATGGGGATGAAACCATGCTAATTATGTCAATCTAAAACACAAATCACAATTCCTATCCATTAAATAATCATAGCAATTTATATAAATTAACAAAAGGGCATTCTTGTATCACCAATGAACCAAGCAACTGGAGTGACATTTGCGGGAAGTCAGGAACAGAAATTTAACTCAAATAGGTAAAAGGAAAGAAATGTACAAACAATCACGCAACGGACACAGACAAAACATGAAAGATAGAAAGGGACCAGAATATTGTTTCTACAACAATGAGAACTAAAATACATGAGACAATAACTAAACAGAGTTTACATTTTGTTAGGGATAATGCAAGATGCAAGATGGTCTTTCATACCTGGATTACTGTTTTTGACCCAATGAATGCTTCAATTTTTTTCCAGTCACGATCGAACCTGAAAAGTAGTGATGTAAACACAGTAAGGCTACGCATGAAGAGAACAGGGTAAAGAGACACTTAAAGTATGAAATCCCCATTGTCAGGAGTAGGTAGTTTATTTTTAGATAAAAGTTCACAACAGATTCAACCCAAAAATTATAAGAACATTCTTGCAAAAGTAAGATGTTTCGCCTAAAATAATTGCACAACATATAAAAATTGAATCGTCTAAATTTGTCTGCAGCTGTTCTGATCATACAAAATGTTTATTACCCTTTATTTGGAATCAAGAACTTCGCAAGAATTCAATTCAATTTAATTTTTTGTTAATTCTCATATTTGGAATGGAAGAATTTATTTCTTTTTAGTTTAAAAGAAATCATTGTAAAAGAAATCATTGTAAAAGAAAATACACCATGCATGATTGTGCAAGAATGTGCATGATTTTAAGAATTCATGTTTCAATTTTTTTTCTTACAAATGAATTTTTCCAAACAAAGCATTGCCATTGACTATGGAGAGCGTCTGAACTAGCTTTGCAAACCGGGTTTTCCATTTCATTATTCAACTTATGAATCAGTCTTTCTCATAATTTTATGCAAAATTTAGAAAAGAAATTGCAAAACTATGAGGAACCACCAGAACAAAAACTTGTAGTTATGTAGTTATTCGAAGGAAAAATTACTGTTTAGTCCATGTGGTTTAGTAAAAATAACCACTTTGTGCCTCCATTTTCAAATAGTCTATCTTCTCATACCGTTGACTATTTAATCCCATAATTTTCAAACTGTTAACAATTTAGCCATTCTATTTATCTAAGCTGTTAGTAATGTGTGAAATGACTAAAGCATCCTCACCTCTAATTAATCTTTATGTTTTAAACATAACAAATCAGTATTTTTTACTTCTCTAAAATTCAAAATCACAATCATTTCAAAGATAATAATTATCTAGTCCCTGCAATTCAAGGGACTAACTATATCGGTTTGAAAAATGGAGTAACAAATGTGTTTTTTTTTTTTTTTTAAATAGAGGGGCTAAGCCACATGATTAAATAATAAACTTTCACTTGTTGAAAAGCACAACCGAATTTTTTTCCTGCAACAGATTCACAGCCAACGCAAAAAATACGGACACTCCGTTTAATTCACAAAAGAAACACAACCCCACTGTACCTTATAATTCATTGAAAACTTTTAAGCTCCAAGACATAACCAACTGCATTTCTTAAATTTTATTGTTTTGTCCTCCCAATAATAATTGAAGTACCATTTCAAGAGATGTCGAACTAAATTAGCTACCTAGCTCAATTAACATAATAAATTCACATATACTGAAGGAAACCCTAATTGAAATAGAAGGGGACAATTATCAATAAATTTAATGAAATGGGAGAAACTTACAGTTGAAGAGCTTCAAGGAACTTGTCGTGTTCAGGTTCAGTCCAGCTCTCTCTGGACTTGGTGATGGTGTAGGGTTTTCGGATCTTCTTACTCGGATCCTCCAATGAGGTGGTGGATGCTGTGACGAAGGGTCCCAGTCCTGGTAGAGCCATTCCGTTCGGATCCAAGTAGAATCCGTCTGGCGGGTTCGGATTTTTTGAAACCATGTTGGATAACGAGAATGGAGGTTATAGGTTTGAACCAACTGAGAAATGCGGCTTTTGCAGAGACACGAGGGGTTCTTATAGCAGTAATGAAGCTAGAATCGGATGCCTTCAAGCTTTCAGTGAATAGAAGCGAAAGACGTATAAGAATATGCCACGTTTATTGAAAGAACCAGTGATTGAATATTACATAAAAATAAAAAAAATATATAAAAAAATATATATATTATTATTAAAAAAATACTAAATAATAATTACATTGTTATTTAATATAATTATATTATTTTTAAATTATTAAGATATAAGCTCTTTGTCTATTATTATATCTATTAAATTTTTATATATATGTATTAAAATTTGTAATTCATTATTATTTTTTAGAGAATGAAATTTTTATTTATCGCTTGATCAAACAACAACAATAATAAAATTTTAGTCCATTGATTTTTGGGTTATCAATGTCAATTCATGTGTCTTGACCTTTCTTTATGTAAATGACACAATTAAGTAATTAATCTCATGCTTATATATATTTTCCATTCGTTGCTTCATATCTTCATTACCTAACAAACTTAACTCTGTCCTTCATTTCTATTTAGATTTTTCCATGACTTTATTTCTGTAATATATTATGATATCAAAGTTAGTAATGAAAATATTATATTTGAACTATGTGTTTTGAAGGGATGAATTTAGAGAAGCAATTAAGATATACCAACCATGGAATAATTAAGAAATTAAAGCGGTATAGTTGAGGGCTGGAACGCGTTACGACAGAAATCAAGTTATGCATTAATAAGACCTCAGCATATGTCTCTGATATTTTTGTTTGATCGATGAAACTTCAAGATTTATCAAAGAGATTGACTTGTTTGTTTTGCTTAGATAGGAGATGTTGCTGCACTTCTTCATTTATTGCTATAAGATATTTTTAAAAGGTGAGCTATGCCTGTGGTATCAAATATCAATGCATGCAAGCCAACCAATCTACAGTGTCACAGTCTAAGAGATGATAGGTTCATTTCATGAAAATTAACACTTCTCTTTTCTCATCAATCATGACTTGATTTTGGTGATATGCAGGAAAGGCATGCAGTTTTGGTCGTGAAGATTAATTA
>CAOGCB010465203.1:0-11377 GCA_948266635.1 Cnidoscolus chayamansa | reverse complement strand
CTTACTGAAAAACATAACATAACGTATCATGTAACTGCTCATCATCGATTATACGGTGAGACAACGACATCGTTTTGTGCTATCTTCTACAGCTCAATTCTGAATTTTCAAACTAAAACCCTAACAAAACCACTGAATTTGGAACTTCTGCTTCCTACATAACTCAACCAGAAAAACACTCACCTCGAACCGCCACCGCCATGGATGAGGTAGTAATTGCATCCTCCTCAATCGACGGTGGTATCGGTTGCTGGGACCTCCAAACAGGTGCCGAATACCTCCGCTATAAATCCTGCGCCTCTACCCCTCACGGCCTTACCTGCGTAGGCCACCGCTTCCTCGCCTCTTCCCAGCTACGCGATCCCCATGCATCATCTGGCTCCATTCTTTACTGGTCATGGTCTAAGGTATGGTAGTCTAAATAAACTGTTTGATATAATTCGTCTTGTCAATGAAAATTTTATATTTCCTTCAATTGGCAGCCTCAAGTAGAGGTCAAGAGCTTTCCCGAGGAGCCAATAAAGCCGCTTGTTGCTAACAGAGAAGGCACCTATATTGTTGGCGGAGGTTTGTCGGGGAATATTTACCTTTGGGAGGTAGCTCTCTCTTTCTTAATGTGGTTTATCAGTTTTATCCTGTTTAGCTTGTAATCATATTGCTTTTTTTTTTGTTGATGTGACTTAGGTTGCAACTGGTAGATTGCTTAAGAAATGGCGTGCTCATTATAGGACAGTTACGTGCTTGGTGTTTACAGAGGACGATTCCTTTCTGATTTCTGGGTCAGAGGATGGATCTGTTAAAGTTTGGTCACTTATCATGTAATTAACTTTATTCCTTTTGCTTGTATTTTTTTCCATTCTTATTAGTTAATTGTTATGATTGTTGGGTATAATTGCATATCTTTCATGAATCAGGATATTTGATGATTATCAAACGGACCAGTCAAGCCATCTCTTTGAGCACAACTTTCAAGAGCACACATTAAGGGTAACTGATATAGTCACAGGTTATGGAGGAGGCAATGCAATTATAATTTCAGCTTCTGAGGATCGAACTTGTAAGGTTGGTTTCCTCTTTGTTTACTTATTTGTGTATATATATAATTCATATACTTCATAGTTTTGACTTTATTACGTGGTTGGTAATTCATTCATTGTTACACAATGAAAAATGTAATACCATGGTAACAGGTCGTGGAATGGATGGAGTCTGCAAAACATTAAATTTGGGAAGTAGGTCTTTTTTATGCATGTTAGAAAATATTAGTTATGTCATACAACTTGAATATTTAATTTCAGAGCTGGGGATATACTGTGATATTCAGGTTGATGATCATGAGATATCCCTGGGTAGTTTTCCTTGTACAAAGTTCTAACTTTTACAATTGGATTTTAAGACTCGTGATCATGAGATATCCCCGTGTAGTTTTTCTTGTTCATTATTACTAAGTTATATCTTTGCAATGGGATAGCAAGGAATATTAATCCTAGAGTGGAGATGAGATAAACGTGTACCAAGGAGAAGTTTTTGCATGATTGATTCATTGAAACAAAGTGGAAATAAAATTATGTGCTAACTTGGCCAATCATAAAAATGATATTTTTAATTTATTTTTTTGGTAAGTTGATATAGCTGTTCATATTTTATGCTTTTTAATTATGCATGAGCAATAAAAGGTACTTAAACAGTTGAATAAAATATCACACTGCTAGAGGAGGTTCCCCCTCCCCCTCCATCCCCAGATTGTAGAAGATTGCTTATCACGTTAAGTAACAAAAAATAATTATTGTGAGATTTAGGGTCCCTAAAGTTCCCACTTAATTTGCAAATAGTTTAATCCATCATCTACTCTATTTGCTTTATTGTCTAAATTCTCTCTGTTTCTTCCATTAAAAAGTTCTTCCCTCTCAGTCTCTTATGCTCTTAATTTGATAGAACTGATATCTGTTTGAGTAACAAAACATTTGTAGGAATTAATTCAGTGCTTATAATTTGAGTATAAATATTATTTTTCCTATGAAATTTGTATTAAGTTATTCTTATGCATCTTGTCTCAGGTGTGGAGCTTATCTAAGGGTATATTATTAAGAAATATTGTTTTTCCCTCGGTAATTGATGCAATTGCTTTAGACCCTGGTGAAAATGTGTTCTATGCTGGCAGTAGAGATGGAAAGATATACATTGCTGCACTAAATGCTGACAGTTCTTCTAGCAAAAGTCATTGGTTGCATATTATTGGTTCATTTTCGAGTCACAGGTTTGTGTTTATTGCATATGTTACAGATATAGGGAGCTGTATAATATATAGTTTTTGATGTTACAAGTTCCAATGTTCTCAACTATGCAAGTGGTATGTTGTTTGATGAAATTTGTGTGGCGTATGCTTTGTGGAATTTGATTTTGCTGTGACGCACATGTCAGGTTGTTCATTAATTTATTGCTTTATGGAAGGTTCTATTGCCCTATGCCTTATTGCTGCTACTGTTGTTGCTCATAGTTCTCAACAAGTTCAATGTTTTATGTATTATTTTAAAATGATTTTCCCCTTAATATTGCTAAACTTGTTTAAAATGTTTGTATTTGATTTCTTTGTACTTCTTGTGGGATCTTTGACTTTTTTTATTACATGCTTTGATAGGAAAAAAAAAGCTTGTATATCAGTTTAATTATGTTACATCATTTAGCTAGATAAAGTATAAAGAGACTTCTTTTTCTTTCTTTTTTTTCTTCCCTCTGGTGGTTAAATGCATTTTGTTGGTCTTCATCATGGACAAAGAATAGTTAAATGCAGCAGGTGCGAGAAAGCAAACGTTCAAGAATAATTTGGCATCACTTGCGGGAAAAATAGATGAAAATAGTACAAAATACAGAAAAAAAAAACAGCTTCCCCTAATATAATGAATTGTAGAATTGCTTTATCTGGACTTCTCCTACATTTTCATAATTCTGGCCCGTATGGATGTGGCAACAAGATGTTGAATGTGGATAATATAAATGTGTCCAAGGAACATAGAAGACCTAATCAGATCTAATAAATCTTGTTTTTTTGAACATAAAGAAATAACCTTTCTTATTATACGGCGTTTTCATTTTGCTATAACTCTCTGAAAAGTGATTTTGATTTTCTTTCTCAGTTATTTTCTTCAAATGAATCCCATGCTGTAATATTTCTATGACGAGATTCTAAACACAATTTTCACAGTTGAACCTTCTATATTTTTGAGCTTTAAGGTGTACTATGTGTGAAATATTATGCTTGCTTGTAATGAGTTATACTTATGTGACATGAAGATTCCTGCATAATTTGGATTAATTTATCAACTTACATATGCTGTGTTTTTGAACAGTAAGCCTGTTACTTGCTTAGCGTATAGTGCGAATGGAAATTTGTTGCTAGCTGGATCAGAGGATGGCATGATTCGAGTTTGGGACCCCAGAAGCCATAATATTGTTCGCACCTTTAAACATGCCAAAGGTTTTGTTCGAAAGACCTGAGTTTCTGCTTTTTATGTTTCGTATGATTATTCTCTGCTCTGGTGCCAGATTTTATTTGGGATTTTGTACTGCTGTGATACAACCTTTGTAAAATATCAGCTTTCCCAATGTTTTACCGCTAACACTTGTCTTAATAATTAGAAAGGATTATTAAAGCGGTATATATTCTCATAATCATTGTTAACTATAAGCATCGATCTTCAGGAAACTAATGGAAAAAAAGGGCCTATTTAACCACTGCTTTTAACAGATTAACAATGCAATACTGCTTTTAACATATTAACAATGCAATTTGGTTGGTATGGTAATGTCAGTCCACAATTCTAAGCAGATCCAATACATCTTTGAACTATTAGAAACTGAGAGGTAGAAAATTTCATAACTCCACCTCTTGTAACAGGAAATCTAGATCAAGATCCCACAGTAGGTATATTTATATGCACTTATATCTGAAGAGTGCACAATTTGGTGTAGACAGCTAATCTGACCCAAACCAGCTCAATTTTAACAGATTGATTTTGTTGGGCTCTTAAAATGGTATGTTTTGGTTTGTCATTTTTCAGAAGTCAGTTTGGTTTCTAATTCTCCCCTCAAGTAACAACAGTAAATTATAAATATCTTATATATTTTTATGTTTTGCATGTGAATGTACATTTTCTTCTGAAAATAGGCAATAAGCTTCATATGTTAATGGCTTAATGCGCATTTTTGAATATTTTTTTCTTTGTTTTTTTTTAATATTATAAAACTATTATATTATTATTAACTTTTTTTACTCTTTAATGTATTTAAGATTTAAAAATTAAATTGAAACTGTTTTAGAATTGACATGAAACCGTTAACATATTGGTTTAGCTTAATTTGGTAAAAAAAAAGATATAAACAGTCATTTTTGGTTTAGTTTGAAAATCCCTCTTAACCTCACCAAACTGGACCATTCACACCCCTATATGTGCATACATGTTACTGTTTACTCGATCTATTTTTCTCTGATATATTATTCTTTCCAGGTCCTGTGAACAACATCCAAATTGTTAGGCGGCCACTTTATCTGAATCCTCAAGTGTCATCAAATGTGCAATCTTTCTCAAGGAGGCATGGATCATTGTTGCCACCAGCATTGGATAAATATGTGAATACAACAGATAAAAACACAGGCATTAATGCTGTCATTAGGCTTCAGACTACTTACGATGGTCCTCTGAATGCTTCATACCTCAGCTGTCAAGTGATTGATAATCAAATCAAAGAACTTAAGGTTTTTAACTGCCCTATGGATGTTCTTAAGTTGCTTTTTATTAATTTAGCTAAAAGGATCATTTTCTCCAGTAATATTTCTATTTCAATCATTAGCTCTGGACAGAACTTCCTGTGTCCATGGCCATTGAAAGTGAGTGTTCCCTGCTGAAATCCTACATCTCTGACCTTTCTTTGCCTTTACTTGCAGCAACAAGGTTCCGCTGCTGCATCTGAAATGGAGGTGGAGAGACTAAAGCTTGATTGCACGCAGTACATGCGAATGCTTAAAAAGTGGAAGAAAATGTACGAAAACTTGCATGAGTTGTGTGTAAATGAAATATTGGAAGGAGATAAATGAGTGATACACCAGTTAAACATAACTGAGGCTGTCTGGTTCTCCTTTAGCAAGCAGCTACAGAAGTTTTTGATATGTATTTATCATCAACGAGTTAAGAGAATTGTGCCGTTGGCATTTTCATTTCCCAATCAAGCTGAGTTGGGAAATTTTCATTTTTGTTTAGTTGGAAATGCAGAAAGTTTTGGTGAGGCATTATGCAACTAACTTAAATATTGAGGATCAGAACCTGTTCCACTGAATGTTGGTAATGACTTTCATTTTAGGAAACATTCCAAGAAAACTTTAGAAATGGACATTTGCTAGGAATCCTTATCTAAAGTTTTTTAACCGTTGAATAGCACTTGGAATAAAATGCATTAGAAATGATGACGCAGGGGAACACAATGTAGTGCGTTATCGTCTGCAAAAATTGGTTGGCATACAATAAAAGCACCAAAATTCTCTATGCTGAGAAGAATATTTGGTGGAATTTCATTTTCAAGCCAACTGCGAACGACAGAGGAAGAATAAAACACTGAAATCATCAAATCATAATGGTTACTTGAGATATCGGAGACGTTATGAGCAATTTGGGTTGCGTAAAGCGCAATGACTATGGGCCTGGAGCCGACTGATTACAATTTACAAGAGGAGATCCACACAGAGCCCAAGAAGTGCGTAGCCCAATATTTACTGTTGAAGGCAAAAGCCGAATTCTGAGATAACCTCTCCCTTGATGACGTAAACACAACAAAAGAACTACTGTCTACCAGCGAAAAAGCAAAGATTTTACCTGCAATAATAGAAGCCTGCTCTTTCTAGTTTCTGTGCTCTTTTTTCCTTTGAAGAGTGGTGTTCCCTTAGCCCCCTCATATTGACAATAAGACTCACCAAAAGCAGAATCACAAGATAGCTTGCTTCCCTATCTGATATGAGCAATTTGGCAATATGAAAACGACTTAAAAGTCGGGAGTGTAGAAAATCACGTAGAGAGGGAAAGAAAAAAAAAAAAGTAAAGGTGGGGCCATTCTTACTTAACTTCTCAGTGGAAGAAAATAATATGAACGTTCCTTTTCTTCTCTGAGCGAGGCTGCCTGTTCCCGATGAGGGAGGGGAGGGTGACGAAAGTGGGACAAACAATACTCATTAAAATATGTTGGTTTATTATTACAATATAGAATAATTATTATACACAAGCATTATAAAAATAAAATAAAATGGGAAGTGGGGAAGAGAAGATAAGGTGGTGCTACTGTGACTGATAATGCAAAGTAAAAACACCAACCCAACAGCAAGATCTCTCTCCCGTGGATTCTTTTTATCCAAGCGAACCTCTTCTTGCAGAGAACATGTATCTTTATTCATGTCTGGTTGATTATTAACATATTTGTTTTTGAAGAAATGAGCATACTTTATTAATTTTATTATTTTAATGGACAGAGAGAGATGGAGAAAAAAAATAGCAACAGGGTACTTCTCGTCATCAATCTGAACAGACAGTATTGATATCAGAGTGAAAGATGATTTCCTGTGTTTTGTATTGGTGTTGCAGAAAAGAAAACAGGAAATTGCACCCAACAAACACACACACTCTCTCTCTATCCTCAAATCATTGTTCTCTTATTATCACTCAAACCCTATTTGCATTTTCCCACTTTAAGAGCCTGTGTTTTACCGACACATATCTTTCATAAGTATATATATATATATTGTATAACTTAAGGACGAAGCATACACATCTTTCTTGAAGATGATACATCTGCAAGATCGCATGTGCATGCAAAGGAGGCAGATAATATAAAATCAGATCATCTAAGAAATGTAATTTTATTGAATGTTTGATTAACTGAAACTCATTTCTTTTACAAGGAATGGTGATGATATTCATCAAATAGCATTGCCATTCTCAAATCTCCATCTAAAGGGATATACTTACTTAATCGAGTATTATTTTACTTGCATGGATTGAACCACCTATTCAAAGTTGCTCATCATCTAATTCTGCTTTGGTTTCAAATCATAATATCAACTTGAACGAATCAAATGGATGAATGAAAAAGTGTAAATTTGAATTCGAAGATAATATAAATAAGCAAATGACGAGAAAGTTCCAGATTGGCAAATTACTGGAAGCCAAACACAGTTTATCTCCAACCAAAATGAACCTTGTCGTTTTCAACCATTAAGCTGTATGTCTCCTTATCAACGTCTACATCATATCATGATATGCTAAGATGTGGGCTCCATTTCCCTACTTATCTTTTTTGTTCTTTTTTTTCAAAATTCACCTATCCTATACGTATGGCCCCACCTTCCCAAATTCTATTATTCTTTTTTTATCTCTTTTTTGTCCATATGAGAAATAACTTTTATCCCCATAAACAAAAATTATCATTATCGATTAGAATTATAATAATTGGATGAATATTTTTAATTTAAATACAAAAAAAAAATGAAAATTAATTTTAGACTTGAAAGGGAAAGTTTGTTAGGAAATTCCACATCTCAATCTCATCCTTCTCGAAATGCGTTCCTTTTCAATCAGAGGAGGAGGAGGAGGGTAGTTTACGGTGTACATGCAGGTTGAATACGCACCCGTTTTGCTCTTGCCACGTTTGATCCAGACGTAGATCCAACGGCAACGGGATTTCTCACCGTCGACTGTGAATCTCATTTAAGGAGGTCTGCTGAGATTTCTGACACCTGTCATGTGAGTGGGGTGAAAATTTTCACAACAGTGTAAATATATTATACATTGGTATTCATAATCATTCATGCACCCCCCATCAAAGCTACTGATGGTAGCCCACCTGGGACCATCTACTTCATAATTACATTAAAATTAATTAGGTGAATACATGTAATTATATAAAATGAAAGAGTAGAGAGAGAGAGAGAGAGAGAGAGAGAGAGGTATGTGAAGGCAGCAACCACCATTATTATGATGCTTTTTCAGGTCGTAATCTATCATAATATAAATATTTTAACAACTTATCCCTAAGCTTTGGAGCAGAGATTCTAATAACACAATGATATTTGCTAAAACGCAACCATACAAAAAGCTCACCAACTTTCCGATCGGAAAACTGCAAAACGCATTTATATTCTCCTTCCTTTCTTTTTTTTTTTTTAATTATATATTTTTCCCACTTGCATCTATATATATTCACTCTTTCACACTGTCTGTTCCCGATATATATAACTTTTTTAATTTATTTTTATTTATTTTCACTTCCACTACTACTACTTCTCTCCACTCTCCATACCCTTACCTTCACTGCAAAATTCTGATAAAACTCCTAGTCTACTTACTCTTTCTCCTTTATCTTTTCTTCCCCATCCCTCTGTCTTCCAGTTTTTTCAGTTCTATCTCTCTTCCTTTAAATACAGAACTCTCTTGTTTTCCTCAATTAAGTCCCTTCTCTTTCTCTCTCTCTCTCTCTCTCTCTCTCGAGAGTGAATAAGCCATGGAAATTGACCACTTAAAGTCTGCATCAGATGATCAGATTGAGTTGATGTTGATGATGGACAAACTCCCCGACTTCTACGGTGTCTATAAAGATGTTGCTCCTGATTCACCCCCGCCACCTGAGTTTCCTGGTGCAACTACTTCTAACAACACTCTTCCTTCTAATCCTATCCCACATTTTGTCGATAGCCCACATGTTGGTAGCTCGCCTCCTTTTATGTCCTTGCCTTGTAATAATATACCATTTACTACTAGTACTACCCCCCCAATTCAAGACCAATCTCCTCCAGATGCTTTGCTATCAAATCCACCCACATCCAGATGGAGAGGTGTTGGAGAATTCCCAGGTCCAAATGCTTATTCTACACCATCCCAGAAAAAGAATTCAATGGCTGCAATGAGGGAGATGATCTTTCGAATCGCAGCCATGCAACCAATCCACATCGACCCAGAATCTGTGAAGCCGCCAAAGCGTAGAAACGTGAAGATTTCAAAAGATCCTCAGAGTGTAGCTGCACGCCATAGAAGGGAAAGGATAAGCGAGAGAATAAGGATACTTCAAAGACTAGTCCCTGGAGGTACCAAAATGGACACTGCGTCTATGTTAGATGAGGCAATCCACTACGTGAAGTTCTTGAAGACCCAAGTGCAGTCCCTGGAAAGAGCTCAAGCTAATAGGTCATCATCAGCTGGGATGGGATTCCCAGTGGCAATGTCCAGCGGGAGTTACTTTCCTATGGGAAAGGCCTATCTGCAGGAGCCTCCGCATCAAAATGTTCAGCATTATGAAGATGCTTAAATATTGATTAACTCATAAAGCAAGTTAATAGTCCTATAATGTTCATTTTAGCAATGTGGGGTTTGAAAAAAAAGCCTTAATTATTTATGCATTTGCCATTCTTAGACTCTGGATTTCGAATTAATCTTTATATACTTAACTATTCCGGCCCTGTAATCCATGTTTTGTTTATCCTGCTAATAATTACAATCTCAGAACAGAGAAAGAAGCACAACTGTTCAATGTCTGTAGGTGAATATTTTATGTCAACTATTAGCGTCTTTTACTATGATTCGCTGAGAAATCTTGCAGTGACGTAGATGAGAAAAAAAAAAAAAAGAGTTGGAAGAAACCCACCGTCCTGCTTGATGATTTCATGGCAATCAAAATCGCGTATTTCAAATAACAGAAATTGAAGAATCTGAAGATATTAATGTATTATTGAAACAAATGTCAAAAGAAAAGGAACCCAAACAAAATAATTAAAAAAAAAAAAGAAAATAATGATGATAATAATAAATGACAGATTGTGCAAATTATCTTTGAAAAAATTACAGGTAGACCCAATCGGTTCCTCTTGGTAGGTACATATAATGCCATGGCTTTCTTTTTCAGGTCGATTTGAGAAACTTGTATATAATGAAGACCAGAGGAAAATCATCACCTACCCTATAGAATACAAGACAAGCCCAACAACACTTTCTACTTCAGCACTCACTTGCAAATCGAAGGTGTATTTAGCTAGAGAGGTTATGATGCCAAGTTCAAATTTATAAAGTTTGGATCCATCCTGTCTTTTGACGACTTCTGCTATATTTTATGGAATTTATTACAAGTAGCTTAGTGGTTATTTTTTGAGATTCTGACTTGTGGGTTTTCACCTATTTAACAGTTACTAATTTATAAGACCCATATATACATATTTGTCTTCATTGTATTAGGTTGTTATTGCACACAGAATGAGGGCAGTTTCACCGTATAAAATCTCCCATTATTGGGTCTGTTCTTTCTTCCATTCTTCATAGCCATAGCACTCAGCTGAAATGACATTCTATTTAATTTTTGTTCTTTAGTTATGCATACATAGCTCAAACGACATCGTATATCGTTATCTGTTGAGCCTTTTTTTTTTTGTCTTAAAAGAAATGAACAACTATAAATGAGCATCTGACCTCAATTTTATTTGTCTGAGCTCATACAGAAAATAAAAAGAAGAGAGCATCTTATGTCATTATATCGTGTGATTGATTTTTATAATAATGTTTTTATTTTTATTTATAAAAAAAATGAAAGTAATTACAATAAATTCAGTGGATGGGAAAACGCACGTGAAGGTCTGACAAAGCGGTGGGCATTTTCCATTTTTTGCAAATGTGGCAACGACGATGGCTTCCTTGTCCGCCAGGATGTTAACACGTGAAACTCAATCTTAATGGTCAACGCTGCTGGCAGTCCACGTCACTTTACATCTCTTACGTCACGCGATAAATTATATGGTTAGATTAGATGGACGATTCTATATGTGTAGGATAGGACAGCTTACATTGAATAGCAACCTACTTGGCTATACACTACATTAATTAAATAATCGTTATTTATAATATATAGTTCCATCTTAAGGTCTTTTCATCTAATTTAAATAACATATTAAAATAAGGAATGAAGAAGAAATTGAACGTGCAAAATAAATGCATAGGGAATAGTCTGATATGGTTTGTAGGATTTCAAGAAATTCGAATGAGATAAGAGGTTTTGGTGTGAATAAAAAGAGTGGAATGGAGAGCAACTACATGTAAATGCATGGAATTGGGAATAGAATACACATAGAAAATGATATGAGGTTGCATCATAATTAATTAATTTTAGGGAGTGCCTGACATGCCAAACCCAATTTGTCAACCATCTCTACTTTTTATAAGTATATACTCTTAACTAGTAATTAATAGGAACACCACTAGTCCCAGGTTCTCGTCCTGTGCCATGTGCTTATGTTCTGCGAAATCATCCTATATTCTAATATACCATAAATAAACTATAGAATTTCAATGTTAAAAAAAAA
>CAOGCB010465087.1:0-14988 GCA_948266635.1 Cnidoscolus chayamansa | reverse complement strand
TCTCTGTGTGCAGATTAAGTTGATTTCTTTGATAAAAATAAAAGAACCCAAAAAATTTGATGTTGAGCTTGATGAGAAAACCATGGATTGAAGGAATTTCAGATGTGTCAAATAGGATATTTGAGAAGCCTATTATATGTGACACTGACCCATTTACAGTTAGTCTTTCATATATTCACTATCTGGTAAACTTTCTTGATGGAATGAAACTATCTGAAAGTGCAATACTAAATGAGCTTCCTTAATCTCAAGCTAATTGGGATTGATTTTGTAGATATTTTTTTAAGCTGTAGGTATGTTAAAATATTAATTATTTTTATGCATATTCATCCAAAATACATGTGGCTGCCACCTTTTTATAACCTAAATAATATATAATTTAAAGACAAGAGTACCCCTAACCCTAGACCATCAAGTTGGACGAATTTGGCTTATAATTTTAAGCTCAAGATGGACTTTCAAGCCCATGTAGCTTAGTTCACTATTTATAAACCTTATTCAAAACTTAATAAATAATAATTAAATCTCAAATGACTATTTTAATAAAATTATTCATAATAGTTAGATTGAGCTTCAACCTATGGTATAAACTATCCAAAATATGAAAGTTTCCTAAAATATAAAAAATTAACTATTTATACTATCTGCTCATTGAGGATTAAAATACTTTTGTCTTTTATTAGTTTTTATAATTTTAACTGTACAATTCTTGAATTTATAATAATTCTTATAGTTTATAAAATAAATTAATTAGTGTATTTTTTTTTGAAAAATAAAAGAATTAAGTAAATAATTTATTAAACAGTAGGAAATAAATATTAATTTCATCCATTAAAAAAGATAAAAATAACATCAAATGGAAACAGATTTGTATGGAGATGTGGTCTATGTAAATCAACAAAATAGTTAGAACATTTTTGTTTTATCTGCCATAATCTAAAGGACTAAGAGGAGCTAGTAAGAAAGCCAAACTGTTACCAGCTGGAATGTGAAGGGTCATTGTAATATTTTGTTTGAGTAGCATTTTTTATTATTTTATTATGATATTTTAATATATATTATCGTATTAATATTTATTTATTTACTTGCTCGATATTAACGGATTCTTATTCCGTTATATATAATGTGTAGTTGTAAGCTAAGGCCATTTCTTTGATAAAGTGAAGCCTTTTTTTTGTTTCCTTCTTTCATTATTCATGTAGTCCAAACATTGATTGCCCATTAATTTCTATTTTTTAATATTTGCAAAGTGCATTTTAAAAACTATTTACATATCAGTTGTGCTTTTTAGTGTTTATAAATAAAATATTAATTTTATTTTTTTTTAATATGTTCAATCTTTGTATGTAATTTTCATACCTTAAAGTTTGATAAGATTTTTTAAAGTTACAGTAAAAAAAAAAATAGATAAGAACCTGTTAATATATTATAAATAATGTTTTTATTTAAACACTTGCCAATCAAAGCATATAAATTGTTATATATATATATATATCCATGATTTCATAGTGAAAGATATTGAAATTTTTAGACTGAATATATATATTTTTTGACTCTCACTATTTCATTGTAGAATAAATCATATCATCCAATCTCATGATAATTAAATGAGATTTGAGCTTTTGCATTGCTTTTTTTTTTTTTTTAAAGACTCAGTATTTTAAGTATTGTGGTGTCCACTTATACAAATATGCTCATTGTCTATTTTATATAGAATACTATCCATAATAAGCGGTAGATTTTATAATTTTTCTATAAGGATATATATATAGATATATATATAATTTTACTTTTCAAATCAAAAAATTCAAGTTAAAAATAAATTAATATTAAAAACAAAAAAAAAAATCTTATAGACTTTATTTGGAAGAATGGATTTTGTAAAAAAAAAATTAATTAAAATAAGTTAAATTGAATGTTTGAGAATTTTTTTTTATTTCAAAAAGCAAATGATGAAAATGGGCATTTTTTATGCATGTATTTTGCATTAATGGTAAATTAAAAAAAAATGTAAACAATAATGATTATTCATTTCTTTTCTTCAAAAGAAATTAATTATAATAAATCTTCAATTAGTTATTCAATTTAAAATTAAATTGAAAAATCAAAATTTAAATTGAAGAAATTTTAAAATTTGAATCATATCTGTAACATCCAACACATTTCCGACGGCAGATTTTGAATTTTCGATCAAAATATTCATGAAATATTTAGAAACCGGGTCAGAATAGTATTTCGAAGTCAAAATGTCAAGTTATTAAAGTTAAGGGATAAAAATATAAAATGCAAGGACTAGAATGAAAAGAAAAAAAAAAGTTGAGGGACTAAAGTGAAGTTTGACTAGAACTAACTTGAAAAGTCACGTTCAGCCGCCGAACCTATATTTGCCACCTCTACTATAAATAGTGGAGGCAACTGACTAAGGGAGAAGTTTTAGCAAACTTCACATTTCTCCTCTTCTCAATTCCTACAAACTCAACAGAAACCTTAAAAGAATTGAAACAAAAGAATTAAGTTAAATTTAAAGAAAAAGGTTGAAGGAAAAGCTAAAAGTTCAAAGGAAGGGAGAACTTGGAGGAACTCGAAGAAGAAGAGTTCAAATCCGAAGTTCCAGTGGATTCAAGCCTCAATCCTAGTTAGTTAAGGTTTTAAAGGAGAATTAAAAGATGAAAATGAAGCATGCAGTAGAAATTAGGGTAAATGAAGAATTTTGAGAAGTGATGCAAACATGACCAAATGATGAACACATGCATGTCTAAATGTGCCTAAAGAATGTTAGAAACATGTTAGAGTGGTTAAAATGAAATGCATGTAAGAAATGGTAGAGGGATCAAAGGTTAAGGTTTAGAAAAGTTTAGGGAAGTTGATGAAAATGCATGCATTTAAGGAAATGATGAATGCATGTCGATAAAATGTTTAGTTGAATTGAGATTGGTATAGATGAATGTTTAGAAATGATAATTGAGTTAAGTTGCAGGAGTTGAGCATGTTAAACATGCAAGAACCTAAGTTTTAGCTACTGCCAAAATCCAGGTTTATTGGCCTAAAGGGAGTTTAGGCAGCTGAAACTGGAAAGCAACTCAGATAAAGGAACAAAGTCCAGTTTTGGCAACCGAAGGTGGGACTTTCGGCCGCTGAACCTGGTGGTAAAGGAAACTTGTGGCAGCCAAACCTACTACCAAAACATGGACTTTCGTCTCTGTAAAGGTGACCTTCGGCTGCCAAACCAACCACCAAAAGTCATAAGTCCAACAATTTTTTACCCAAATTGCTAGGACTAATAATGTTATGTTTATGTGATGTTCTATGGGGTTTTAAAGGATGATTTAAGCATGTTTTTAAGTCTATGTTGAGTCTCTAACCTAAAGTTCAGAATACAGTATTGGACCCTGAAATTCAGGGACATCCGTGACAAACTAGGGATTCGTCAGCACGTTAGTTTTCAAGTGAGTGGATATAACTCTTTTACGATATAGAAAATTTAAATTATTGTTTTTAGCATGCCCATGCATCATAATGCCTAGGTTGCTCCATTAGATGCACAATATATTTTGTACTGCATTATTCATGATCTATAGACAGTAATGGTGAGTGATCCAAAAGTCTCCCATGTTTATATTATGTCCTATGGAGAGATCTCTTGTTAATATCCTTTGGTATGTCCCTTGGAATAACACGTTGAGACTTTAGGATTTTCCTTGGGATCATTATGTTATGTTATATATGGTATGTCCATAACTGGCAAAAAGGATTTGTTGTGGCACATATGAATACCTAAGGGAAGTAGCTAGCCCATAAGGCATTCAAGTAGTTCTAAGAAGATGGCTTACCGATTAGAACTACGTAGGGATTTCTAGTGACAATATTATCTTTTGTTAAATGTTTGAAGGTGATGCATATACGAGCACGAAAATGATATTTTTATGTATGTTTTCTGTATCTTCTCATTAGGTTATTCAAATACCTTACCCCTTTTATATCCCTTGGCCATCCCCTCTCCCCATATCGTTTTTCACAAGTTATGCAGGAAGAACGAAAGAGACATGATAGAGTGTACGTGTCCTAATGGTGATTATGTAATTTGCCCCTAGGAATTAAAGAATATGTTTCTTTTATAATCTTATGTACTTTAAATGTTTACGTTAGACATTTTGGTACTTATGTTTATGTCCACCACAATGATGTGTATGGGTATAATATAAGACACATGTACTAGGAACTTAATTATTCCTTAAGTTAATGTTATACCAAACTTTCTTTATTATACATGAGATTATGTGTTGATATTTATGTTATGTTAATGTCAATGTTCACAACATGTTAAGGTTTCGGTCACCATTGGGTAGTCGGGATTCTAAAGCCAATGGCAGTCTAGGAAGGCGTGCTATTACAGACTTGGTATTAGAGCATGTGGTTTAAAAGATCGAACCTCGTCATGCAATGTTAAATGTTTATAGAATGTCATGGGGAAAACACCATAGGGAATACACGTCCATTAGGGAGTCAATGTATAATGTCATGGCAATGACGATGAATATGCTAAGTATATGATTACATGTATACTATACATATGAATGATGTTTAAGCGAAATGCTATGTGAGTTCATGTGAAATGCTATGTGAGTTCATGTGGTGACACGTGAACTAAATGTTATGTTAATGATATATATGTTTTGTCTTCTTAATAGAAGCGAATATGAGGGGATCACGATGATCAGCTTGTTATCAGGAGCTCCACCCGAACATGTGGGTATGGAGGATCTCCCAAACACCTCCACAATAAGGGGTAGAGCACAACAGAGCTCATGGGGAGATACATCAAGGGACTTATGAAGGTCCTTTAATGTAAATAAAGATAGGGCAGAGCCTTCTAGAATGTTAGTAGGGGATATGCCAGTAGAGAATGAGGAATGTAGAGATAAGAATCTAGGCATGGGGGTCAAAAGAGGAGTGGAGGGATTCACTAGTGGACAGGGAGCTGCTACTACACATGGGTATGCACCTCCACTTCCTGATTACAGATATGGGAGCAATTATGGGTATTTTGGAAGTGATACCTCAAGACACCCAAACTTTCCATCCTACCTTCCATATATGCTATATCCACCATACTATCTGCCCTATCCCCCATATGGAATGTATCCACCTTACCGTGGCTACATGGGGCCAATACTAGGGAACCCAGCCCCATTAGTCCCATCAGTTCCAATAGAACCACAGCCAACTACAAAACCAGTTGCCCTACAGCCACAATCACCTAGGGCATATTCGAGGAGTAGTGACAAGATAAAGATGACAGACTACCTAAAATTTGATGCTCCCAAGTAAAGAGAGGAAGATGATATTTAAGGATATCAAGGCAGTCAAAATAATTACATATGAACTGAGGGTAGATGATAGTAGATTGATACAGATGGCTGGATTCACACTCTGATGCAAAAAGGTAAAGGAATGGTACAAAGTTTACATAGAGCCTAGGGTAGAGTAGATGACTTGGGAACAATTTTATGCTGAATTTATAGAGTGGGCATTCCTAAACAGTTCAAGAGAATTGAAGATGTTGGAGTTCGAGCAACTTTGGCAAATTGATGATATGAGTATGGATCAAGCATATGACACATAAAGAAAGAAAGCCAAAAAGTATGCCATGAGACTTCATAGTAGGTACTCATCTCTAATCATGGTAGTGGAGAGAGAGTTTTTATGCCATAATTGATGCTTCTAGAAAGATGGAAGCAAGCGTGATTATCGGGGGAGTAGTATCACCTCGATCGGCACGCCAGGTAACATCAACAGTTCCTAGGGCTATAGATATAGGAAGGCTCTGTCTCATTTCTCTTGCAGTTACAACCCTAGGAGAACAGAGAGAAAAGAAAAGTTCCAAGAAGAAGAAGAATAAGTTCTGAAGTAAGATAAAGTCAGGGCTCAGAATGGGAAAGGGATCTAGTTCATAGTCGAGCCGATCAGCTTGTGCTAGATGCAGGAAGCCGAATAAGGGTCTATGCAAGTTTGGGACTACAACATGTTATAGATGTGGCCAAGAGGGTCATTTCTCAAGAGAATGTCCCAACATGACAGGACAAGCACCGACACAATAGACGGGTATGAGCAGTGTAGCTCCACCGGTTGCTAGGCCGAGTTCTACAGTAGCTCCACAGGGCCAAGGTCAGAGAAGAGGTCGAGGAGCAGGACCCTCAGGGGCTCAGTTAGGAAGGCCTATGGCACTGGCTAGGATATTCACCATGACACAACAAGAGACTAACACCCCAAACATGGTGATATCAGGTACACTTCTGATCGGTTGCATTCATGTTCATGTTTTTCTAGATCCAGGTGCCTCTCACTCATTTATCTCACTGAGGGTACTGAGCAGTATCAAGTTGATTGCTACTCTAATGGAGTGTCTATTATGGGTTAGTAGACCCAGATGTAATTCGACATTGGCAGAAATGAGCTGTCAGTGTTTTCTAGCTTTCATTGAGTGTAGGTGCCTTCCAGCAGACCTAGTGGTGTTCGATTTGATAGATTTCGACGTCATATTAGGTATGGACTTGCTATCACTACATGATGCTACCTTGGATTGCAGGAATAAGGTAGTTAGGTTTAAAGGACCATATGGATCATACACCACGTTTTAGGGGGACACCACAAGTATGCCCACGGTTTGATATCTTCTATGTAGGTGCATAGATTGCTTAGGAAAGGGTGATAGGAATTTATAGCCTATGTTAGGACAATAGATCAGAATGTGAGAGAGATAGAATCAGTGCCAGTAGTGAGGTAGTTTTCCGATATATTCCCTATAGACTTTGAAGTTCTGCCACCTGACAAGGAGATAGAGTTTGAGATAGAATTATTACCGGGTGTCAGACCCATCTCTATCCTAGCCTACAGGATGGCTCCTATAGAATTGAAAGAGTTAAAGACATAGTTACACGAGTTAGTTGATAAGAGTTTCATTAGACCAAGTACATCACCATGGGGTGCACCTATACTATTTGTAAGAAAGAAAGACGGAATAATGATACTATGTATAGATTATAGATAGTTGAACAAGGTCACCATAAAGAATAAGTATCCATTGCCGAGAGTTGATGATTTATTCGACCAGTTGGTAGGAGCTAGTTGCTTCTCCAAGATAGACTTGAGATTAGGCTATCATCAATTATGGATCAGAGAGAGTGATGCACCCAAGACTGCATTTTGTATGAGGTATGGCACTATGAGTTCTTTGTCATGTCATCTGGGTTAACTAACGCCCATTTGCATTTATGGACCTCATGAATAGAGTTTTAGACCATTTTTGGATTACTCTGTGACAGTCTTAATTGATGATATCCTCATGTATTCCAAAAATGCAGAGGAGCATGCTCGACACCTCAAACTAGTTATACAAACACTGAGAGAGCAACATTTGTATGTAAAGTTCTTGAAATGTAAGTTTTTGCTGAGCAATATATCTTTCTTGGGATAGGTGGTGTCAGAACAAGGCATCGAGGTGGACCCTAAGAAAATAGAAGTGTTAGCCGACTAGCCTAGACCCACTACGGTTATAGAGATCCGAAGTTTTTTGGGTTTGGTTGGCTACTATAGGAGATTTGTACAAGATTTCTCCAAGATAGCTGCTTCGATGACATGATTGACACAGAATAACCAGAGGTTTGATTGGTCTGATGCACGTGAAGAGAGTTTTCAAAAGCTAAAGAGGAAGTTGACCGCGACACCAGTGTTAGCTTTGCCGAAGACAAGTGAAAAGTATCGTATATTGTTATGCATCTAGAGTGGGATTAAGGTGTGTTATGATGCAGAATGACAGAGTCATATTGTATGCATCAAGACAGTTGAAGAAGTATGAAAAGAATTACCTAACTAACGACGTGAAGGTGGCTGCAGTGTTATTTGCATTGAAAATGTGGATACACCATTTATATGGGGTTAGATGTGAGAACTTCACAGATCACAAGAGTCTCCAACATATTCTGACTCAGAAGGAGTTAAATCTGAAATAGAGACGATGGGTAGAACTGCGACTGCAGAATACAGTACCATCCAAGCAAAATAAATGTTGTAGCTGATGCCCTTAGTCGAAAATCATGGAGTAGTTTATCTTACATCACTGCAGTACGACGACTAGTGGTTACAGAGTGGTACAGACTGATCGACGAAGGGCTTCAACTAGAAATAGCAGAGAATGGTGCTTTAGTGGCATGGATGAAGGTAACTCTAGTGTTTTTTTAGCATGTGGCTCATAAACATTATGAAGACGCAGAGTTGGTCAGAATAGCCTGGTTAGTACAGAATGGAGAGAATAACGAGTTCAGGTTTGACAGCCAAGGTATTATGCGATTTGAGAATAGATTGTGTGTGCCAAATGATATTCCATTAAAGGGAAACATTATGAGTGAAGCACATAATGCTCGCTATAGTGTTCACCTTACAGCCACGAAAATGTACCAAGATTTAAAGAAAGTCTATCGGTGCCCTACAATGAAGAGGGATATTGCCATGTTCGTATCCTTGTGTGAGGTGTGCCAGATGGTTAAGTTGGAGCACCAAAAGCTAGTAAGGATGTTGATCCCACTATCAATTCTAGAGTGGAAGTGGGAGCACATCTTTATGGATTTTATAGTTGGACTGCCAGTTTGTTGCAGTAGGTGCGACTCAATATGAGTGATAGTTGATAGACTCACGAAGTCAGCGCACTTCCTACCAATAAGAAATGGGTACTCTGTAGACAAATTGTCACGGATTTATATAGAGGAGACCATTAGATTGCATGTTATGCATGTATCTATAATATCTGACAGAGGACCCCAGTTTACCTCACGGTTCTTGAGAAGTCTGTAGAATGCTATGGGAAAATGGATAGATTTTAGCACGGCCTTCCATCAACAGATAGATGGATAATCCGAGAGGACCATTCAGACTATAGAGGATATGCTTCGAATGTGTGTGTTGGATTTCAGAGGTTCTTGGAAGCAACATCTACCATTAGTGAAATTTTCTACCATTCGAGAATAAGAATGGCTCCAAATGAGGCTTTATATGGAAACAAGTGCAAATCTCCTATATGTTAGGAAGAAGTTAGAGAACATACATTGGCTGGACCCGAAATTGTGGAAGTCACCAACAAGGTGATTTCCATAATTAGGGAAAGACTGAGGACCGCAGTCAATAGGCATAATAGCTATGCTGATGTTAGATGGAAGCAGATAGTATTTCAGGAAGGGGACATGGTACTACTGAAAGTATCTCCCATGAAAGGGGTGGTTCATTTTGGAAAGAAAGGTAAGTTGGCTCCTAGGTACATCGAACCTTATGAAATAGTATAGAATTTGAGTGATGTCACCTACAAGCTAGATTTACTTTCTTCCATGGAGAATATTCATCTTGTTTTCCATGTGTCTATGCTGAGGAAGCATGTGTCAGATCTTAGTAAGGTTCTCAAAGAGCAATAATTTGAGATTGCAGAGAATCTCACATATATAGAGCAACCTGTCAGGATTCTGGACACATAGATCAAGAAACTATGGAATAAGGAGATACCTATAGTTAAAGTACTACGGAACCACCATAATGTTGAAGAATGTACCTGGAAACCAAGGAATCTATGGTTCAACAATATCCCCACCTATTTCACCATTGAAAGTTAAAGTAGAGAGTACTTCCCCTATTATGTAACGAAAACTATGTAAATACGTTATGTTATGTATATACAAATGATATTATGTTCTACGTTATGTGATATGTATGTTTCATGTATATGTTTTGTGTTATATGTATGTATGATGAATATTCAGGGACAAATGTTCCTAAAGGAAGAAGTATGTAGTACCCGACACATTTCCGACGATGAATTTTGAATTTTCGATCAGAATATTCATGAAATATTAAAAAACTGGGCCAAAATAGTGTTTGGGGTCAAAATGTCAAGTTATTAAAGTTAAGGGATAAAAATATAAAACATAAGGACTATAATGAAAAGAAAGAAAAGTTGAGAGACTAAAGAAAACTTTGGCTAGGGCTATCCTGAAAAGTCAGGTTCGACTGCCGAATTTATGTTTGCCACCTCCACTATAAATAGTGGAGACAACCAGCCAAGGAGAAGTTTTAGCAAACTTCACATTTCTCCTCCTCTCAATTCCCTTAAACTAAACAGAAACTTTAAGAGAATTGAAATAAGAATTAAGTTAAATTTAAAGAAAAAGGTTAAAGGAAAAGTTAAAAGTTCAAAGGGAGAACTTGGAGGAACTCGAAGAATGACAGTTTAAATCCGAAGTTCCAGTGGATCTAATCCTCAGTCCAAGTTAGTTAAGGTTTTAAAGGAGAATTAAGAGATGAAAATGAGGCATGCAATAGAAATTAGGGTAAATGAAGAATTTTGAGAAGTGATGCAAACATGACCAAATGATGAACACATGCATGTCTAAATGTGCCTAAAGGATGTTAGAAACATGTTAAAGTGGTTAAAATGAAATGCATGTAAGAAATGGTAGAGGAATCAAAGGTTGAGGTTTAGGAAAGTTTAGGGAAGTTGATGAAAATGCATGAATTTGAGGAAATGATTAATGCATTCGATAAAATGTTTAGCTGAGTTGAGATTGATATAGATAAATGTTTAGAAATGATAATTGAGTTGAGTTGCTGGATTTGAGCATGTTAAACATGCAAGAACCTAAGTTTTTGCTACTGCCCAAACCCAGGTTCGACGGCCTAAAGGGAGTTTAGGCAGTCGAAATTAGAAAGCAACTCAGGGAAAGGAATGAAGTCTAGCTTTGGCAGCCGAAGGTGGGACTTTCGACCGCCAAACCTGATGGCATAAGAAACTTGTGGCAGCTAAACCTGCTGCCAAAATAGGGACTTTCGTCTCTGTAAGGGCGACCTTCGACCGCTGAACCTATCGCCAAAAGTCATAGGTCCAATAATTTTTTACCCAAATTGCTAGGACTAATAATGATATATTTATTGATGTTCTATGGGGTTTTAAGGAATGATTTAAGCATATTTTTAAGTCTATATTAAGTCTTTAATCCGATGTCCAGAATGCAGGATCGTACTCTGAAATTCCGGGATATTAGTGACGAACCAGAGATTTGTCAGAATGTTAGTTTCTAAGTGAGTGGATATAACTCTTTTATGATACAGAAAATTGAAATTATTATTTTTAGCATGCTCATGCATCATAGTGCCTAGGTTGTTGTATTAGATGTACGATATATGTTGCATCGCATTATTCATAATCTATGGATAATAATATTGAGTGATCCAGAAGTCCTCCATGTTTATGTTATGTCCCATGGAGAGATCTCTTGGAAATATCCTTTGGTATGTCCCTCAAAAGTAACACATTGAGACCATAGAATTTTTCTTGTGATCATTTTGTTATATTATCTATGGTAAGTCCATAATTGGCCGAAAGGAGCTGTTGTGGTGCATATGAATACTTGAGGGAAGTAGCTAACCTTTAAGGTATTCAGGTGGTTATAAGAAGATGGCTTACCAATTATAACTACCCAAAGATTTACAATATTATCTTATGTGAAATATTTGAAGGTAATGCATCCACAAGCACGAAAATGATATTTTTATTTATGTTTTCTGTATCTTTTCATTAGGATATTCAAATAGCATACTCCTTTTATATTCCTTGCCCATCCATTCTCTCCATATCGTTTTTCACAGGTTATGCAGGAAGAATGGAAGAGACAGGGTAGAGTGTATGTGTCCTAATTGTGATTATGTAATTTGC
Source organism: Cnidoscolus chayamansa (assembly GCA_948266635.1). Lineage (NCBI taxonomy): Eukaryota > Viridiplantae > Streptophyta > Magnoliopsida > Malpighiales > Euphorbiaceae > Cnidoscolus > Cnidoscolus chayamansa. The sequence continues at coordinate 3,239 of CAOGCB010465087.1, read as the reverse complement.
CCCTAGGAATTAAAGAATATGTTTCTTTTATAATCTCATGTACTTTAAATGTTTACATTAGAAATTTTGGTACTTATGTTTATGTCTACCACGATGATGTGTACGAGTATAGTGTAAGACATCTGTATTAAGAATTTAATTATTACTTAAGTTAATATTGCAACAAACTTTTTTTTTTATTATGCATGAGATTATATGTTGATATTTATGTTATGTTATTGTTAATATGCACGACTTGTTAGAGTTTCGGTCATTTTCGATTGTTCAAAATTTTAATGTCGGTGGCAATCCAAAAAGACATGCTATTACATACCAAACTAAATAAAAAAAAAATGATTAAATTGAACAGTTGTGTTAATTAGTTTATTTTTTATTTAAAAAAATTGATTGAATTTTATAAAAAAAATTGATTTAAAATATAAATTAAATTTTAATAAAAATAAATATTAATTAAATAAATTGTTCTAGTTTAATATTTTTTTCTTTAAAAGAAGAATCCAATTAAAAAACTTTAATTATTATAAAATAAAAAATAATTGAACTAATCAAATCAGAAAAAAAAATCAATTAAATTTAATCAAATTAATTCTATTCAAAATCGAATAATCTACACTGCTAATATTAATTTATATATTGTATAAAATAAAAAGACAGTAAAATATACTAAAAAATAAATTTGATTATAATTGTATATGTTTCTATTATTTTATGAACACTCTAATAATTAAATTCTTTTATTATTAATAACATAATTAAATTAAATTTTTATGAAATTCTTATAAAATTCTTCGGAATAGAAAATAAGTATACTAAAATTTTTAAATAATTTATATATTTTATAAAAAATAAAAAAATATTATATGATAGGATCCACTATATTGTTTATTATAATTATTTTAGTAATATGTCAATTATTATAATCACAGATCCACCATATTTTATATAATCAAATCAAAATTTTAGATATTTTTTTAAATATATGAAATTTGAGAATATTTTGTGTTTATGTTTATAAATATAAATAAAGTAAATTTTAATTTAAATGATGTCAATAATAAAAAAAAGTAAATAAGAAAGAATATTAACGAAATATATAAATAAAAAACTATGTTACAACATTGAATTCTATGCGTAGATAATATAATTAAAATAGAAAATCTCATTTGATTTGCCATTGCACAATAGATTAGATAAATTGCATCATTCGTCCCTGAACTACAAGTCATTTTCAATTCTATCTTCGAACTTTACTTTTTTAAAATAAAATCAATAATTTAAACTAATATTGTATAAATCGTCCTTGTGACAATATTTTGGTAGGAGCTTCGACCAAATGCTGACATGGAGTATTTAAGTCGGCATTTTAAAATAAAAAACTACGTTTGAGAATGACATTGAATATTGTTATTATCTCTCATACAACTTATTGTACTTACCAAAAATCTCTATTCTCTATTCCCTAATCCCAAATCCTTTGTCTCTTTCCTCTTCCTTTTTCACTTTTCTTTCCTTTTCCCTATTGCCATTTCCTTTTCAATATATTCTCTAAGTACAAAATAAGAGAAAGCTTACAACTGAAAAGGTAATATTGTGAAGCTTCTATTCATGTATGGGTATGAAAATTTATTCTCTCATTTTTAATCAACAAATGAGTTAATTGTAGGACCACATTGAAAGGATTCAAAGGTGTTGTGGGTCAAGCAAGACCATGTCGAGACGTGTACACTGATTGTAAAGGTACCGACTTATCCACTGAGTGTATCTAAAAAATCATATGGAGTTGAAAAAGGTTTAAACTTTTTCTTTGTTATATTTTAATAGAATATTAAATATTAAAATTCATCTATATCTATACTATGATGTTGCAGGACCTTCTGGTCGTAAGTTTTTTTAGGACAATATTGCATGTCAAGGGGATTAAAGGAGAATATGGGTATTGGGATGGAGTTTCTTGGGCAGTTCCTTTTTGTGAACCTGATGAAATGTCATTAGTTAGGATAGATAAATTGTGTCAGAACTTGTATTTGGATGGGAAGTTAGATATTTAGGGACGGTGTTACGGACGGACTTTAGGGCCTAGCAGTTTAGGTACCTAAAATGATGCAATTAACAAGAAAGTGATTAATTAAGAAATGGAATTAAGAAGAGAAATTAAAAAGGGAAAATAGGGAAGCAAAAGAAATGCAAAATGAAACCAATGTAAAATGTTTAAGTGAGACATATGAAGAGTTAAAGAAATATGTATTTGGAAAAACAAAATGAAAATAAAAATAAAATGATAAAATAGAAATGAAAAATGAAATGGAAAATAAAAAGGAAAAAAAAGAGAGAAAGAAATGAAAAAGAAAAAAGGAAAAGACAAAAAGGGAGAGAAAAGTCAAAGAAAGGGGCTTAGAGATAAGTATGGCCATTTACTCACACAACACTTGAGTTAATCACACAATCAACATCTGAAGCAAGAGAGCAACGGGAAAGAAAGGGAAAGAAAGGGAAAAGAGGAAGAAGAAGCAGAAGAAGAAGAAGAAGAAGAAGAAGAAGAAGAAGAGAAGAAGAGGAAGAAGAAGAAGAGAAGGAAGAAGAGAAGGAAGAAAAGAAAAACTTATAGAAAAAGGTTAGTTGTATCATCTTTTGATATATTTGAAGTAGATAATGAATTTTTATGATAAAGGGAAAACTAGGGTTGAGATTTAATCTGACCTAGAGATTTGGTAAAAAGAATATGATGATAAAAATATGAGTTATGAACCTGAATCAAAGTATTCAAGAGGAAAGAAGTGAGAAAAGAAGTAAAAAGTGAAATCTGGAAATTTGACAGCACGAATAGTAACATTGTGTCACTGTTCCGGAGATCCAAATGATATCAGAAATGGATAAAAGATATACCGGTATAAATCTTAGGATGTTAATTACAAATGTCTAGAAGACCCTTTTATGAAATTAAATCAAATGGTGGATGAAAAAGTAGGAAAAACGCATGTAGGTCAATCTGTTAGTTCTGGAATTTTAGTATAGAACAGTAAATATTTTCAAGGAATTAGAGACCTTAATGAGGTGATAAAATTATGAAATTTGGTATGAACCTAGTTTAGGTTGTTGGCTAAAAGTTTTATGTTGAGAACTTTGGCTAGAATTGAATTTAAGTAGATCAAATGATGAATCAAAGGTAAAGAAATACAATTCTGCAGTAAATCTGCAGAAATGAGAAATGGTGCTTTTGTGACTCAAATGGAGTCTAAATG
>CAOGCB010464947.1:0-14239 GCA_948266635.1 Cnidoscolus chayamansa | reverse complement strand
ATTGTGGTCCATTCTCTTGATTGTTCATTCTTCTTTAAGTTCCTTAAGTTTCTCTTGTCTTCATTTTTGCTTATGAAAGATGTCCAAGTTCCTTAAGTTTTGTAATCATCAAAACACTCTTTTAGTTCATGGGGTTAACACACTTTATTCAAACAAAACCCACATAATTAAATTTGCCATAAAGCTATTTCTCTTTCAAAGTTTGCAATATTATTCTTAAATGTTGCTCATGTTCTTCTATGGTATTAGCATGTATCAGAATATTAGCAATAAATACTACCACAAAGTGGTCCAATTATGGATGAAAATATGGTTCATTAAGGTTATAACTCATAGTAACCAATAACTCATAGTAACCATACTTTGTCCTAAAAACAACTTTAGGAATGTTTATCTCCTTCACTTTCAACTGATGATATCTGAATCCTAAGTCAATTTTAGAGAAAGCACTGGCTCCCTTAAGTTGATTAAACAAGTCGTCAATCTATGGCACATGATATTTATTCTTGATAGTTACTTTCAACTGATGATAATCAATACATACCCATAGAGTCCCATCTTTCTTCTTTACAAATAACATCGGTGCACATGCACCAGGATGGATGAAGACCTTATCTAACAATTTGTTTAATTGTACTTCTAATTCTTCTAATTCTGCAAGTGCCCTTATATAGAGCTATGGATCTAAAAATTATGCCTAACATAACCTTTGTAACAAATTCCACTTCTCTATATGGCGGCAAACCCAACAACTCATTTGGGAATACATTAATGAAACCAGAAATGGTTGGTATACCATGTATATTTGAATTTATTCATGTGGTCTCACGTATACATGCTATATAAGTTGTACACCCTTTCTAACCATCCATCTTGCTGTGGTAATTGATACAATGTTGGCCAAATAATTTGTCCTCTAATCTACAAATACCACATCATCATCATCTCATGTCATAAGTGTGATCCTCTCCAATATGCAATCTACCATAACTCGATGTCTATGCAAGTAATCCATACCTAATATGAGGTCAAATTATCTAAAGGGTAACTCTATTAGGTCTATAGGGAAAACATGGCCATGAATCTGTAACATTCCAAAATGCATAGCATTTGGGATAGATTAGAATATGTATATTATATGTAAAATTTGTTATCTGTTAAATGAAATTCTAACTATGTGAAATGAATTTTAATTGTTTTATGTAATTTGACCAAACCCTAGCTAGAATCCAAGAAAAATCAAAACCTTAACTCAATATTAGTTATTAAGAGGAAATATGTCTAGGTTATGGAAGTCTTAATCATGAATGATTGATCATAGTGGGGATGAGTAATTCAGCTATGACATGACTCGAACATCACATGTTTCGACTATCACATGATTCGGCCATGACATGATTCAGCCATCACATGATTCGACCATCACATGATTCAGCCATGACATGAATTGACCATCACATGTTTCAGCCATCACATGACTTGGTTATCATATGATTCAGCCATCACAAGACTCGGTTATTACATGACTTGGTTATCATATTATTCGGCCATCTCAAGACTCAGCTATCACATGACTCAGTTATTACATGACTCAGTTATCATATGATTCGACCATCACATGATTCAACCATTACATGACACGGTTACCATATGATTCGGCCATCACATGATTCGTCCATCACATGACTTAGCTATCATATGATTAGACCATCATATGATTAAGTGATGACATGATTCGGCCATCACATGAGTCAACCATCACATGATTCGGCCATCACATGACTCAATTATCATATGATTTGGCCATCACAAAACTCGCTTATTGCATGACTCGGTTGTTACATGATTCAGTTATCATATGATTTGGCCATCACAAGATTGTGTTATCACATGACTCAGTTATTACATGAATCAATTATCAAATGATTCAACCATCATTTGACTCGACCATTAAATGACTCGGCCATTTCATGACTCGGTTATTATATGACTTAGGCATCGTATGACTCGACCATTTTATGACACGGCAATCATATGACTTGGTCATGAAGAGGTTGAACCATGTATAACTCAGATGTGAGATAATTATGGATTTTCTTTAATCATGTAACTTGGCTATTAAGTTTGAAACAAAAATGAAGTCTTGAAGGAACAAAAGAAAGAGTTGGTTTAAGTGGGATTGTGATAAAACTAAAATGTGGACATTTAATCTAAGCCAAAGAATAAGAGGAGCATACTCATCTTGGCCCTCCATTTGTTAAAAAGAAGAGAAAGATTAGTGTCATTATTATTTAACCTTAGTTTTCTACCTATCTAAAAGAGGAGTTGAAGTGTCAAGAAATGAAACAAAAAGGGAATAAACTCTCATCATTTCCTTATTAAGGCAAGAAATAGCTACTTGGTCCATTGGCATTTTCTCTAAAACTTTCAACTTGAAACCTGTCCCATCCCATAACAAAGTTACATAAAACCTATGTTTAAAGTTACAGGAATCTTGAGAAGTGAAGCAAGATTTTATAAGAAGAAAAGAAGAAAAGGGCCTAGGTGAGAGGATCATTTTCAAGAGATTGTTATGATATGAAGAGAAAAGAAAAGAAAGAGATTTAAAGCTATTAAATAGGTTTGGTGTTTGATATTTAGAACACTTTATTTAGGTTTGATGTTTTTCGTGGTATAAAAATTGGGATTTAGTATTTGATGCCTAATTGATGAGTTAATTGTTTTATGTTTGGTATTAATTGATGTTATTCATACTCTGAAATTCAAATTTGGTAAATGATGAATATATGCATGAAATTTTATTTGGAAGGAATATAGATTTTAAATTAAGGACATGATATTGAATGCTAATGTAAATTTGGAATGATGAAAAATGCTAGTTAAAACCCCTGTGAACATGAGAAAACATAATATGCTGTTGAATAATGAATAATTGAAATAATTATAAATATGGCCCTAATAAATTTTGATTTGGGATACAAGGTTAGTATAAGGGTATGACATATCATAAGGATATTGCAATACTGCTATATATTATATGGATATTTTGGGCTACATTGAGGTACCTACGTGGACAGGCTTGATGCGCCCTCCACTATATGTTTGGCTTTGACCTACTAGATCGACACTTGGTGCCTATATGTATATACTCGGCTTCGGTATATCCAAATATTCTCTTATCTGGAGATCAATGATACTGAGATGTGTATAGGCCAAAATGTTAAAAAATAATTGTGAATAATATGATATATGATTTTTATTACATGATTTGGTATGAGAAAATAAAAAGGCATAAATGAGAATATTTACATGATGAAATTAAAATGAAAGGTACATGAAATGGTATATGTATTGAATTGTGAAATGTGATATAAGAAATATGACTATTATAATTTTATCATTGGTTAAAGTCTATATTTACATAAAGTATATGAATTGTTATTAATGAATGTATATTTGTGTTACTATGATATTTTAGTAGTATATTTGCTATATACACCCATTGAGCATAAGCTCAGTGTGTTGGTTTCTACCACACGTAGGTAACAAGCAGTAGGGATAGAGGACGAGTCGAGAAGATCTAAAATGGAGTGATGGTCATCATAGCTTGTGACACCCCCTACCCGGACAGGGTGTAGACCGGATAGAGTGTGTACCTCTTACACTTGTACCCATTTGCTAATTAAATTAAGAAATGATATAATAAAACTTAAACTATATTTACAATTTATTAATAATACAACTTATTTACAATTTTATAATTCTAATGCATTTCGCAAAATATTATTCTAACCTTTTACATTTCTATGTACATGCTAGCTATCAAATAAACTGTATAATAAGTAGTACAAACCACCTGTAACATAAACTTCTTATCTACATACCTTCTTATTGGATCCCTATTCTCGTTACTCGGAACCTGCGTGTGGTAAGAACCAACATGCTGAGCATTTTCGCTCAATGGGTGTACATAATAGAAACAACATATAATGTAAAATATTTACATCACACCACATAACATAATGATAATTAATTAAAATTCACGCTTGACTATTAATATCAACATTTACATATTAGGAATCAATATTAACATTTCAGAACGTCAAATATTATTAGTAATACATTTACCGTTGATTCATTCTATTAAGTCATTCATTATTAAGGCTCATGTATATTTAAGCAGGATCGATCGATAGATAAGGGAATATCCGTGTGTAATGGAGGGCACACCGAGCCAGTACACGTGGAGTACCTAACTGTAGCTCCAATAATCTATACAATCGCATAAATAGGCAGTATTGCAGGGTCCCTATGACATGTCATACCTTAAGCTAACCTCACATCCCACGTTAAATAACTAGGGCCATGTCTTAAATTATTGTCAATTGTTTGTTTCAGGTCAAGGAACTCATGGTGCATGTCTTCCCAAAACGTACCGTAAAACATCCTTTATCTTTTCCTTTCAAGGTTATACAGTATTCACCTTATTCATCATGTTCCATTGTTACTTTAAGGCTTCACTTATCAAGGTCATTTAGCACTTCTTCTTTATCATATTCCATTGCTATTTTAAGGTTGCCATAATCACGTCATTCATTTCATGTTTTGTGTACTCATTTTCATACATGCTTATTCTCACAATTCATTACCTATTAAATTTCCATGCAAGAGTATTACAAAATACAACTATGCTAACTTACCATTCCTTAACATCTCTCTACCAAGGATTAAATAGTAACCATTAGATTTATTAATTCATTTCACAGCTCATTTATATCACACCCAAGACATCACTAAACCAAGACTTCCTATTTCATTATCTCCTCTTTTGTTTACTTATTATATTTCTTCATGTTTAGTCTTTTATTATTCAATTACTCATATTTTATAAAATACATACATCTCAACTGAATCATACAGTAAGTTTTGTTCAATTTATTAACATGCAAAACTCCTAACCATCTCATCCAATATACTCATATCAAAATTATTTGAACAAAAACATAAGAAGTAAGATCCTACTGTCCTCAATATATATTCTTATACTCTAACCTAAATTCAACAACATATATACATATATATATATATATATATACACACACACACACACACACACACCATTTAACTTATTTTATCATTTTATCAAGTATATTACCATTCATTCAACACACTCATATATCACCTAACTAAAGTCATATATGTATATATATCTATCACCTAACACAACCATCACACATATAACATCTAACCTGGATACAATTTCCTCTTTTCTTCCTTTTGCTTTCTCTTCCTTCCTTTCTTCCTCTTGTCATGACTTCTTTCAAACAATTGTAAATTTAAGTATTTATATCCCTACTCTCCTGCTACCTAACCCTCACATAAGACATGTGCTAATCTTAAGTTAAATGGTAACACCACTAATCCCTTCTCTTTGACAGATGACACTTCTTAAATTAAGACTTACATTTAATAGTCACTCAAATCTCATCTTAATTAACCCATTCCTTCCTAACTGAGACATCATGGACTATTCTTATTTTCTCTCATCTTTCTTCCTTTCTAGACCGAATCTTCATCCTTCCTTGACCGTGTCCCACATCTCTCCATCATGTTCAATGGACTATTTCCTTATCTCATCCCTCATGAATCGAACCATTGATGTCCTATGTCTAGCCGAGCTACATTCATCTCTCACCCAATGAAGACCGAACTATTCTTATCGTGCCTTCATCACCTTCATTCGATCAAGACATGTTTGTCCCCCATCATCTTCATCTGTGATACATTTTTCAACCGAGATGCATCCTTGACTGAGCCTTTCCAACCAAGACATGCTTCTCTCTAACGGCCAAGACATGCATTTTCTTTCCCATCCTTTCTTCACTTTCTCTCCTTTAAGTTTACCTTAAGTTTTCAACTAATTTTATGTATTATCATCGTAAGACTTAATTATTTTATACTCAATAAAGCGTGCTTCTTCATTCATACTTGTAAAATTACACATAATAATTGAAATCACAAAAATTAGGATTTTACTTAGCTAATAAATACTTTATGTTTAAATATTTTTGATATTTTGGCATGTACACAGCATAATAGGTAGATAGAATTATAAATATTACTAATTGATTAGAGATAGGAAAATTGTAATATAAGCATAATATATATTTAAGTTGACTATGGAAATAAAATTTTATTTTTGGTATTATTATTATGATTAATTAAAAGTGGTTAATAATTTATTTATAATTAGTATAAGAGCAGCACACTCTATCCGAGCTATCCATAGTTCGAGTAGGGGTTGCTACATTTAGTGGTATTAGAGTGAAGGTTTAGGTAGTTCTAGGCTGTAAGTTAGGAAAACGATACATTTGCAAGTAGAATATAGGAATAGTGTACATGCCAAAAGAGTCAAGCTATGATATGATTCTATTGCAGATCAATAATTTGATATAGATATGTGTCTAACTCTCAGAGAGCAATTAACAAGGAGGAAGAGCTATGCTCATTTATTAGTAGAGTCTAAAGGTGCTCATGTTGCTTCTAGTAATGAAGGGGATGGAAAAGATATGTTCTTTCAACGCATGACTGAGATGTTACAGAGGATTGCATGGACTATGCCACATGTATCAATTCTGCCGGTACCAGTGTAGATCTCTAGCAAACCCCCTATTGAGAAGCTTCGTAAGTACAAAGCCACTGAGTTCAAAGGGAAGATATATGATGATCCATCTGCAGTAGAATATTGGCTAGATGGCATAAAGAGAGTACTATAGCAGTTACAATGCTCTACTTTAAATAAGTTTATTTGTGTTGTTTCTTTGCTGAAGGAGGTGGTGGATCATAGTGGAACATGTGATGCCTCTAGAACATCGTACTTAGGAGAACTTTGTTATAGAGTTCCGAAAGAAGTATGTTGGAGATGTATACATAGAAGAAAAGAGGAGGGAGTTTCTTTATTTTCAATGGGGAAGATCAACAGTCAGCGAGTACGAGAGGAACTTTATCAGACTTAGTAGGTATACGAGCGAGTTAATACCTATGGAAGAGATCAGATGTAGTAGATTTGAGCAGGGTATACATAATGAGATTAGGATGTACATGGTTACTTAGTTTATCAAGGATTTATCTACTCTAGTGAAGGTAGCTTTAAGTATAGAGTAAATCATGGCTAATGAGCAGAGTAGAAGATAGAGGGTACACCATAAGTGAAATTAGAGGCAAGTAAATGTTCCCCAGACTAGTAGTAAGAGATTCAGTACTCCACAACAAATAGGGCAGAGTTAGCCACAGAGGCAAGGTTAGAGGCCTGGATGTAGCTATATGAGTGGACTTGAGCCATATGCTACTTCAGTTGCCAACACTCAAGGAATGGGTCAAGGTTCATAACCTCTACCCACATGTGAGCATTGTGACAAACAATATGGAGGGATGTGTCAGAAGTTGATAGGTGCATCTTATTCGTGTGGGTCTATAGAGCCTTTGAAGAGAGATTGTCCGAGAAGGCAAGTCTTACAAGCACCACAACAAGAGCGATTTATTCCTCAAGGGGGTAGAGGTAGAGGCATATAGGATATAGGTGTAGCTAGTTAAAGAATTATAGGAGCCTTTGAGATAGTGGATAGGCCAAATACCAGAGCACCTGCCTGAACTTATGCAATGAAGGCCAGAGAGGACTAGGACACACTAGATATGATAGACATGACACTTATAGTTTTTTATCTTATGGTACTTGCATTAATAGATCCTAGTTCTACACATTCATTTATACATGTGTACGTGATAGGAAGAGGAAGATATTGCATGTAGATACACTAGATTAGGAAATACTAGTGACTAATCCTTTGGGACACAATGCAGTTGTCAATAGAGTGTATAGAGACTCTCTGATAGAGATACATAGATGCATTTTTCTTAGAGACTTAATAGAATTGCCTTTTAAGGAATTTGATTTGATATTTGGCATGGATTGGTTATGTAGACATCATGTAATAGTAGATTATACACAGAAGAGAATCACACTTAAGGCCTTAGTAGATGAAGATGTGGTATTTATAGGATAGAGGATAAATTTTCTGGCTAATGTTATATCGGCCACTACAGCCAGACAAGTGATAAGAAAGGAATGCACGATTTACTTAGCACGTGTATTTGTGTACAAGAAAGTGAATTTTGATATACATAGTATACCTACTATCTGTGATTTCATAGATGTATTTCCTGATGAATTACTAGGAGTGCCACTAGATAGAGAAGTTAAGTTTGCCATTGAGATTATGCCTGATGCAGTTTTGATATCTATAACTCCTTATAGAATGGCACTTGCAAACAAAGAGTTGAAAACACAATTACAAGAGTTGATAGATAAGGGTTTTATTCGACCTAGTGTATCACCTTAGAGTGCACCAGTGTTATTTGTAAAGAAGAACGATGGTACCTTACGACTGTGCATTCATTATTGGAAGCTAAATAAGGTGACTATCAAGAATAAAAATCCTTTGCCAAGAATTGAGGATTTATTTGACCAGCGTAAGGGAGCTATGTGTTCTCTAAAATTGACTTGAGATCTAGATATCAGCAATTGAAAGTAAAAGATATCGATGTTTGTAAAACTATTTTTAGGACCAGGTATGGACATTATGAATTTCTAGTTATGTCATTTAGGCTAACTAATGCACCTACAACTTTCATGGATTTGATGAACCACATCTTCCATCCATACTTGGACCAGTTTATAGTAGTGGTCATTGATGATATTCTGATCTATTCTAAGATAAGAGAAGAATATGATAAACATTTAAAGACAATTTTACATATTTTGAAGGAGAAGCAACTTTATTGTAAACTTAGTAAATGTGAATTTTGGTTAGATGAAGTACCTTTTCTAGGACATATTGTGTCAGCAGATGGTATTAGGGTGGATCCAAAGAAGATAAAAGCAATAATAGAATGGAAATTGCCTAAGAATGATACCGAGATTTATAGTTTCTTAGGATTAGCAAGATACTACATATGGTTTGTAAAGGGATTTTCCCTTATTATTGCTCCACTGACCAAGTTATCATAGAAGAATGTGAAATTTAAGTGGACAGATAATTGTCAAAAGAATTTCAATGAGTTGGAAATTATGCTTACAAAAGCACCTGTTCTTACACAACTAATGTCAGGAAAGTGATGCTTCCCACAATGGATTACGTTGTGTACTTATGCAAGAGGGGAAAGTAGTTGTGTATGTATCCAGACAATTGAAAGTACATGAGAAGAATTATGTGACACATGATCTGGAGATAGTAGCTATTATTTTTGCATTGAAAATATGGAGACACTACTTGTACGATGAAAGGTGCTACATTTACACTGACCACAAGAGTTTGAAGTATTTCCCCACCTAGAGGGAGTTGAATTTGAGGCAAAGAAGATGGATGGAGCTGATAAAAGATTATGATTGTGTTAGAGATTACCATCTGGGCAAAACAAATGTAGTAGCAGATGCATTAGGTAGGAAGACATTGGTTACTCTGAGAGCTATGAATGCTCAACTAACACTAGCCAATGGTGGTGCAGTTATAGCAGAGCTAATAGTTTAGACCTTAATTTTTGTAGCTAATTAGAGAAGCACAAAAAAATGATCAAGAAGTAATCTCATGGGTTGAGCTAGTAAAGAAGGTACATCCATATAGTATGCAGTAAAAGATGATTGATGCTTGTATTATAATTACAGGATATGTGTACCTTAGACTGGTGATCTGAGAAAGAGTATACTTGTTGAGGCACATAATAGACCATATGTTATGCACCCAGGTGGCACGAAGATGTATCATGATTTGAGAAGAGATTATTGATGGCTAGCATGAAAAGAGAAATAGCAGAATTTGTTTCAAAATGCCTAACATATCAACAGGTGAAAGCTGAACATTAGGTACCTTCTGGATTTTTACATCCTTAGCAATACCTGAGTGGAAATGGGATAAAATCACAAAGGATTTTGTGAATAGGGCTACAACTTACACGGAAGAAACATGATTCTGTTTGGGTCATTGTAGATAGATTGACAAAGTTAGCACATGTCTTGCCAATCAAGAATAGATATATGCTTGGAAAGCTTGTTGAGTTGTATATGTAGGAAATAGTCTAGTTACATGGAGTACCATTTTCTATTGTATCCGATAGAGACTCGAGGTTTACATCAAAATTTTAGAAAAAGTTACATGAAGCTTTAGGTACTAAACTAAGTTTCAATACAACTTTTCATCCACATAAAGATGGTCAGTCTGAGAGAGTGATTCAAGTATTGGAAGATATGTTGTGAAGTTCTGCTATTGATTTTGAAAGTGACTGGGAAAGATACTTGCCACTAGTAGAGTTAGCTTATAATAACAGTTTTGTCAAGCTAATATCAAGATGGCATTATATGAAGTTTTCTATGGAAAGAAATGTAGAACTCCACTTAACTGGGTTAAGACAGGTGAGAGCAGACTTATGGGTCCAAATTTAGTGAAATAGACTGAGGAAAAAGTGATAATATTAGGGAAAAGGTTGAAGGCAGTAAGTGAAAAACATAAATTGTATCAAGATTTGAAAGGAAAAGACATTGAATATGAGATTGGTGATAAGGTGTTTTTGAAAGTTTCTCCTTGGAAGAGAATAATTAGATTTGGTAAAAAGGGTAAACTCAGTCCAAGGTTTATTGGTCCATACACAACAACAACAACAACAACAACAACAACAATAACAAGCCTTAGTCCCAAACCAGTTGAGGTCGGCTGTATGGATCCTTTAACAAAATAAGCTCACAAGTAATATCAACAATCACACGCCTTAGACTCCTTCCATTACGCGAATTTTACCCCTCCATTCAAGTGTATTACTAACTAAATTCGCATCAATATTTAAGGCTCGTAAGTCTCTAGCTATTACTTCCTTCCAAACTGTCCTAGGTCTACCTCGACCTCTCTTAGCCCCATCAACCATCAAGTTCTCCAAATTGCGAATCGCCGCATGGGGAGGTCTCCGTAAAACATGCCCAAACCATCTAAGTCTTCTTTCTCTCCATCAATATGTTCTCTTCTCTTTAAAAACAAAAACAAGAAACTCAAAAAGAAACTCTCATCAATTTTATTTTCTCTGCAAACAAGGAACACTAACTACATACATAAATCACAATAAATTATATACATGAATTTAAACTAAAATTAAAAGGACATATTCATGAATCAAAATGAATAAAGTGAATTCATGAACCAATAAGATTCATGAACAAGGTGGTTCATGAACAAATATTTTCATGAATATGAATATGTATGAACAAGGACAAGTTTAATTAATTATTTTCAACATACTCCCTTAAACTTGTTCTTTCGTGACACTAAGATATGCCCTTAATCTGCAAAATACTTTAACTTTCAAAGCTTTACTGAAAATATCTGCAAATTGTTCTTCACTTCTCACATGCTTGAGGGCAACTTCTCCTTTGTTGATACTTTCTCTTATAAAATGAAATCTGGTGTCAATGTGTTTGCTTTTATCGTGAAAAATTAGGTTCTTACTCAAAGCAATTGTTGACTTGTTATCAATGAAAATTTGAGTAGCTTTAGATTGAACTAAATTCAATATTTCTAGTAACCTTCATAATCAAATAGCATGACATACACAAGAAGCAACTGCCACATATTCTGCTTCATATGAGATAGCGTCACAATTGATTACTTTTTTTGAACTCCAAGTAAATACTGAATTTCCCATAAAGAAAGCAAAACCAGATATGCTCTTTCTATCATCCACATCTCCACCAAAATCACTATCACTATAGCCTATTAATTCAACGTTAGAATTTGCAGCGTAAAACAAACCATAATCTAAGGTTCCTTTTATGTACCGAAGGATCTTTTTCGCAGCTTTCATATGACTTGAGCTTGGAGCTTCCATATAACGACTAATCAATCCAACTCCATACAAGATATCAGGTCTTGTACCAGTTAAAAATCTTAACTAGCCAATAAGTCTTCGAAATTGAGTTGGATCCACAGTTGTAGTATCATCAAACTTCGTCAACTTCGTTCCGCATTCCACTGGAGTACTAATTGGACTACAATGCACCATTTGAAATTCCTTTAAGATTTTTATTGCATATCCTTTTTGACAAATAAAACTACCTTCATCTCCTTGCTTTACTTCAATGCCCAAATAATATGGCACAATCCCAAATCAGTCATTTCAAATTCTTGCGCCATCCTCTCCTTAAACTCATCAAACATCTTTGAGTTTGTTCCTGTGAAGATTAAATCATCTACGTACAAGCAAATAATCATTAGATTGCTACTTTCATCCTTCTTGATGTACAAAGCATGTTCGTATGGACACTTTGTAAAACCATTTTTCTGAAAATACTCATTGATGCGAGAGTACCAAGCCCTTGGAGCTTGCTTGAGACCGTATAGTGTCTTCTTCAATCTTAGCACCTTATCTTCATGTCCTTGAACTTTATAACCCAACGGCTACTCTATTTAGACTTCTCCTTTAAGATATCCAATAAAAATTACTGACTTGACATCCATTTGATGAATCTTCCATTTGTTTTGTGCAGCCAAAGCAATAATTAATCTAATTGTTTCCAAACGAGCTATTGGAGCAAAAACTTCTTCGTAGTCAATACCGACTCTTTTAGTGAAACCTCTTGCAACAAGTCGGGCTTCGTAGCGTTCTACTTCCCTTTTCTGATTCTTCTTTTCCTTGTAAATCCACTTCACGCTGATGGCCTTTTTCCTTTTGGAAGAGATGTTAGCTCCCATGTGTCATTCTTTTGAATTGCTCGAATTTCATCATCCATGGCTACTCTCCACCTTTGATCTTTTGTTGCATCTTCAAAAAAATATTGGTTCTGAATCTGCATACAAACAAAATAACGTAGATTCTTCCATTTCTACTTCATTAGTTTGAGCATAAATATTAGTAAGACTTCTCATTCGAGGTGTTTGTTCAGCTGAACTTTGAGGAGACAGAACTCTTTATGTTGCTGTTGGTGAAATTAGAGGAGTTTGAGGCTGATCTTTAGTAGCTTCTTGAACTTCATCATTATAAAATTGTAGAAAATTATACTCTTCATTTTGGACATTCCAATCCTAAGAGCCATCTTCATCAAACTTAACATCTCTACTGATTGTCGTTCTTCTAGTAACATGATCATAAAGCTTGTAGCCTTTAGCACTTGAATCATATCCCACAAACACAAGCTTTTTGGAATTGTCATCCAATTTGATTCTTAATTCATTAGGAACATGAGTATAAACAATGCTTCCAAACACCCATAAATGAAAAATGCTTGGTTTTCTTCTGCTCCATGCTTCTTGCGGTGTTTTCTTTGACAAAGCTTTTATGGAACTCCAATTTGATAGGTACATTGCACATGCCACTGCTTCTCCCCAAAATTCATTTGGCATTTTCTTGCTTTTTAACATGCTTCGAACCATATTTAAAACAGTTCGATTCTTCCTCTCCACCACACCATTTTGCTATGGTGATCTTGGAACTATTAATGGATGTCGAATGCCATGAGTTTCATAGAAATTGTTAAACTGATTTGAATTGTTAAATTGATTTGAAGTAAATTCTCCTCCTCGATTAGCTCTCAAGGCCTTTATCTTGAAGCCGTTTTCGTTTTCCACTAGTGCTTTGAATTCTTGGAACATTTTAAAGACTTCTGACTTTTCTTTCAAGAAGTAAACCCGTGTTTTACGACTAAAATCATCAGTAAATAATAGGAAATACATGTTATTGCCAAAAGAAGGAGGGAATATTAGTCTACAAACATCTGCGTACAACAATTCAAGTGGATTCTTGGCTCTACTGGATGACTCATTTGAAAAACTCATCCTGAACTGCTTCCCGTACATGCAACCTTTACAAATCTGATGTTATTAATTCATACGAGGCAAACCACTCACTATTTTCTCTTGAGACATTATTTTTAAATCGCCAAAGTTGAGATGACCCATCTGTTGATGCCATAACAAAGAACAATTTGTTGAAGAAGCGTGCAAACATACACCAAAGTCTGTGTTGAGTTGAAGTTTAAACATTCTATTCTTTATCATTGGAACTTTGGCTATCAATCTTCCTTGTTTTCCCTTCATAATCAGCTCACGATTCTTCATATTAATCTCATACCCTTTCTCTAAGAGTTGTTCCGAACTTAAAATATTTGATTTTAACTTTGGAACATAATAAACTTGAGAAATAAAAT